>CM046835.1:913512-1166012 GCA_025618425.1 Heliocidaris tuberculata | reverse complement strand
CAAAAAAAAAAAAAATAATAATATTCAGGGGTGGAAATTAGAAGGGAGCAAACCTTTTTGTGTGTACTTATTCAAAGGTATGCCACATTGGTTTTCAATCTTCCGAATATGCGAATCCTTTAGAAAATATATTCATTTTGTTTCTTTTCATGCAGCAACAAGCATCAAAGTCAGTACATATTCCTTAGTATTAAGAACGTTAAAAGTCAGTAAACTATCAAATTCAGTTCAATCGTTTAGGACAAGATACCCTTAATCGTCAATATTCATTGATCCAGTTTTGTCATGAAGAATATCTTGTACTGTATTATATTGATCAAATCTGTTCAAAGCAATACCATTGTCTCCGTTCGATTTTCTGAACGCCATATTTATTTAGCGTGGGGTTTTCTGGTTCTCTGATGGGCTGCCGGAAAGGGCGTCTGCAGAACGGTTTAAAGGTGCTCCTTTTGTGTTCTTATAAAAGCAGGATGACTGCTCAACAGTTGTTTCAAGGGAGATGTTTGTCAGTCCGATAGAGTTCTCATAGACAGGATGGATCTCCCCTACCGTAGAGGGCTCATCATCAGAAGCGGCATTTAAGTATGTATGATGGATCTGTGTATCATTTTGGGGGTGAGCTGATTTGATTTCACCAGTTGTGACTGATGACGTGCAAACTTCCTCGGCATCTCGATCTGGAATCATGTATTCAGACTCCATTTGTGTACCATTTGTACTAGATGCTGGTCCTAGATGATAAGAGATGTTAATGGAGTCAGGATATGGAGCTAGAAAGTGTTCAGGGATTGTTTCGTACTCATGGTACTGTTTACCAGATAGACTTTTTGCCCCCGCGACTACAAGGACATTTCCTGTTCGTGTCAAGCCGAACTGGTACACAGATGAGGTGATCGCCGCCCGACGTGCCCGTCGACGGGCTGAGAGACGCTGGCGCAAGACGAAGTCAGAGGTTGATCGCAGGCTGTACATTGAATGCCAACGGAATGTCTGTGATATCACTGCATCTGCTAAGAAAGACTATTATGATAGCAGATTTTCATCATGCAATACTAGAGACATGTATAAGACTGTTAATGAATTACTCAATGTCAGTAGTAATGTTCTTCCTGAATGCAAAGTTTCTTCTGATCTTGCAGAAGATTTCTCTAGGCATTTTGTCAATAAGGTAGTTAAGATAAGGGACGATATTCAGAGTACCATTCCAATTGGATCTAGGTTGTCAGTTGTAACTGCAGGTGACCCTGATTGTTCATTCACTCAGTTTGATCCTATTAGTGAAAGCGTTTTGAAAAGTATGATTTCAAAATGTTCCTCAAACTCTTGTTCCTTGGATCCCATGCCTACTTGGCTGGTTAAGAGACATTTGACGGTTCTTCTTCCTGTACTGTTACGCATTGTGAATCTATCTTTATCAACTGGAATGTTTCCAGAAGCTCTTAGATCTTCTGTTATTACACCGGTACTGAAGAAATCTTCTCCGAACAGAGATTATTTCAACAGTTATAGACCTGTTTCTAATATACCTTTCCTAGGTAGGCTAATCGAAAAGGTAGTTTCTAAGCAGGTATCTGATTTTGTAAAACCGGAATGACTTACTTGATCCCATGCAGTCAGCGTATAGAGAGTCACATAATACCGAGACTGCACTCCTTTCTCTACAGAATAATGTGCTTTGTGCTATCGATAACAGGAAAGCTGTATTCTTGTTAATGCTTGACCTTTCATCTGCCTTTGATACAGTGGACCGTACCATTCTTTCACTTAGGTTAGCTGAGGACTTTGGCCTAGGCGATAAAGTTCTATCCTGGTTTCGATCGTATCTTAGTAACAGGTCTAGTAGGGTTCAAGTCAAGGGATTATTCTCAAGTGATCGATATCTGAAATTTAGGATACCACAAGAGTCCATTATTGGGCTGCAGTTGTTTACCTACCACATTCGTTGTATAGGAAACATCATAACTCAGCATTCAATTCAATATTATGTATACGCGGATGATATTCAGATGTTTACCATATTTGATCCAACCAAGCCAGGGGATGCAGCATGTGCATATTTCCGTCTCTCCAAGTGCCTAGAAGACTTACAATCGTGGCTTATCATGAATAAGTAGAAGTTAAATTCTACCAAAACAGAGTTTTTCATTGCGGCGTCACAAAGCCATTTGACTCGTCTCAATAACCTTTCCTTTTCCATTGGTGATCAGAACATCCCAATTTCCTCCACGATTAGAAACCTTGGTGCTGTGTTTGATGGGGAGATGAAAATGTCTGACCATGTCACCCAATTATGTCGCTCCCTAAATTGGCAAGTATACAACTTAAATCGCATCAGAAGGTACTTGGATCAAGAGACGTGTCACAATGTTATTAGAGCACTTGTGCTCTACAAGCTTGACTATGGTGGGTGTTTGCTTGGGGGTATTAGTAAGCAGGACCTGGGCAGACTTCAACGTCTCCAAAACAAATGCGCTCGACTTATCTGTCAAAAACCGAAATAGTCCCATGCTACTTCATTGTTGCACGAATTGCACTGGCTCCCAGTTGCTGATAGAATACAATACCGAATACTCGTTCAAACTTTCAAATCTATGGCAACTACACTTCCTGTATACATCTCCTCACTCTTTCAGTAACATAGAACGTCATATTCTCTAAGATCTGCATCAGCTCCTTCTTTTGTCATTCCCAAATCCCATAAACAAGCTGGCTTTAAATCCTTTCAGTCCCTAGCCCCCCGTCTCTGGAACAATCTCCCATCATTTCTAAGAAACTGTGCTTCACTAGACATCTTCAAAAAACACCTGAAAATTTACTTGTACAACTCTGTTAAATAGACTAATTGACAAGCGCCTTGTGTCCTACGGAAAAGGCGCTATATAAATCCAAGTATTATTATTATTATTATTATCATTCAAGACGTCCAACCTGTCAGCATCACTTTGTACACCTTGTACAACTACCACTATAATTTTGTCTTGTATCTTCTAATATCCTATGAGTTATTAATCATATGTCATGTCTGATATTTATACAATTAATTTATTCTTATGCTTCCTGGACCCCATGGAAGACCAGTAGTGTCGTGCCTGGGGGCCTGGGGCGCCGACATTTGCTCCTGCGACATTTGCTCCACAGTCCATATCTCGAAAGGTCAAAGGTTAAGGTCAAGGTCATGATTTGTTTTTTGGTTCAGAACGATGTGAAGATTAGGATTAGGGTTAGGATTAGGGTTAGGGTTAGGTTTAGGTTTAGGATTAGCATGGCAAAGTTAGACCGGAACAATTGTCGCAGGAGCAAATGTCATACATCCTCAGGGTTATCCAGCCGTTTCATTCAAATGTGAAC
Source organism: Heliocidaris tuberculata (assembly GCA_025618425.1). Taxonomy (NCBI): domain Eukaryota; kingdom Metazoa; phylum Echinodermata; class Echinoidea; order Camarodonta; family Echinometridae; genus Heliocidaris; species Heliocidaris tuberculata. The sequence goes on along the minus strand of CM046835.1, from coordinate 1,162,664 downwards.
ACTTATATTGTACATGTATGTTTTTTGTTTTTTTAACTGAACGGAAAATAAATACTACTACTACTACTAGACCTGTCAACGTTGCGCTGCTATAGCTCTACAAAAAAAAAACAACAACAACAACAACAAAAACAACTATATATATATATATATATATATATGTATGTATATATACAATTAACAACGGGTTTCATATTCATAAACTCCGTGTAAAAGAAAATGCTCGTGTATTTCCACATCTCTGTTATCTAACTCAGCAGCCACATTTACATGTTGAGAAGAAAATTTGCATTTTTACTGATCATGCTGATAGAGGCTCCAGCATATTGATATTCGAGAGTTTAGTTTTCCGCCACTTAGTTTGCCTGCCTCCTTTCCGGCAACTTATTAATCCACTCCAAGGGCAAAACTTTCCGCTCAACTTCCTCCTTTTTACTATGTGATATTCCTAACCTCTTCTCTTTATTTTGATTTGGCAAAATTAAGATTACAATATTATATTGATGGTCCTGTAAAGGATACTTTAAAAGTCTTTACTATTTAAGTCTTAATTCCTTCACAGTAAAACAAAGATAATTGTATATTTATGTATATCTAACCTTATCGTCAGGTCGATTAAGATGCCATCGTCGACATCTAAGGAAAACACAGCCAAGAATGACTATGAACAGGATCGATGATGATATAATTGCTATCAGTTTGAATATCAGTACTCTGTTCCATACCTTTGCCCCCCCCCCCCTCCCAGGTCCTCTCTCCTCTTCATTAAAAAAAAGGAGTTTGTAGGAATAATAGGTGCAATCTTGTAGATTATGGAAATCGTTTTTCGCCCTCTCATCTATCTATGTGGCGTGACGCGTATAGCTACCATCATATATGAATTACAATTTGATCTGGCAAATAATACTATTGGCTGGGGGGGGGGGGGTTTCAATGACTCAATTTCCTCATTATTGGGCGTGTGAAGAAGGTAGTTTTTGTACTATCTATCATATTTACAGTGATCGATGGGTTGCTCGATATTGTGATCATTTTGGATTATACACGATTCATATTCTATCAAAATTTGTGCGTGCGCATTCTTTTTGTTTTCGGGGTAGGATGAGTGAAATATATATATATATTTCAGTCATACACATGAGTATCAAAGGAAAATTTTTAGATCGGAAGCATGTGAGACCGACATTATTATGTCAAATCATTTTGAGAAGTCGCCACAGCACTACATATTCTCATTTTATAGTTTATAAGGATTGTGAAAATGTGTTATTTAATAGAACTATTTTGTCTAAACATTATTTTTAAAGGAAAAGAAAACAAAAGAAGTATATATATCTTTTAAAACATATAAAGAAAATACTTTTACCTTTAATACACTTTTAGGGCCCAAAAGTTCGCCAAACATGCGCGGAGGTTCGGAAGCGTGAAGTGTTCGCGGGAGTTGTTTTTAGTTCGAAGGGAATTTCAAAAAAGTTTGAAATTTCTTGCGAACGTTTCCAGCATCCCGGGTGGTGATTTGCTCTCGAAAATGTCTGCGCACGACCTATTCACGACGTGCGTGATGTTCGCAAAATCCTAAACAGATTCCGAAAATTTGGAGAATGTCTCGCGCATTTCTCGCGCATTTTTCGCGAAAACAACGAAGTTCGTCCGATCGTTTCTCAAACTATTCACGAACTGTTCACATACTTCTTGAGAACAGGTGACTTCGCCAAAAAGCAAACGCGAGCCTTTCACGTCGAGGCCCTATGTTAATTCGCCAACCGTTCGCGACGATTAATTTGCAAATGTCACGAAGCATTCCTGAATTATTCGCAAGCTACACAAGAACTATAACCGACAGTTTCACGAGCGCTTTGCGATGGTTTTGCTCACGCAACATTCTCACGGAGTTCGTGCGAAGTTCTCACGCACGTTTGCCGCATGTTTGGCGGCATATCCGCACCACGTGACGTCTGGCCTACATAAAGCGCATAACCGAGGTGTCTGACTTCATTCTGCGACTACACAGCGAACGTTCGCGAAGAGACCTATCAACTCAAGACAGCTGTCAACTCCGGTTCGCATTTTATTTTTGTGTTCTTCCTGTATGTGGACTGGCCATAGTTCTGCAACGCTACTTACGACATTCGCGCATACGTTGTGAGAACTACGCACAAACTGCGCAAGAACGGTTTACGGCTCCATTTTCGCGACACATTCGGAGAAAAGCTTCTCCGAATGTTGGAGTTTGCCATTTTTTCGACATTCGCATCCTTCGCGAATCGTTTGCGTGCCCCGTGAAAATTCACCATTAAAAACTGGAGTATAGATAAACACACGTAGTGCGAAGATTTATTTTTTATTTTTTATTTTTTTTCACTTTTGGGAGGCTTGTTAATTGATTGTATTGTAATCGTAATCTATACACAACTGCAAAGGCAATGTTAAAGCGCTATTATACAACGTTATGGGAAGAACTAATTTGTTAATTATAATTCTTCGTCTCCCCCACTCTCTCTCTTTCTCTCTCTCTCTTTCTGTCTGTCTCTCTGTTCCACTATTCAATAATTATTCTCCTTTTACAGCTCATTTTTTCTCCTTTCTGCGTCTTCACATCTCACGCTATCTAATTACAGAAATGAATTAAAATCAAAAATTAAACTTGGAAAACTTGTTTAATGAAACTTATTTAAGTTCTTATTAAAGGTTTTAAAAGTGGTATCGAATAAACATGTATCGCAGTATAACCTCAAATGTCATCAACAAAGAGGGTACATTTGAGACATACACTACGTAGAATGTAAAACAATCAAATGTCTTTGACAACGTATCAAGAACTGTGATAATGTACATTTTATTTATTTATTTTTTATTTATTGATATTTCATCAGGGTAGCCCAATTCAACAAAAGATGATCTTCCATGGGGCCATGACAAAACTATATACAATTAAAACGATATAAAATGCAATCAGAGGAGCATACATATATCAATTAAGCAATAACCTAAGTAATTATGAACGAATTCAATAAAATTGTACCAAAGCTAAACCAGAATAAATAATCTGTGTCAATAATCATAGCTATTAAGCTTCCTGATGTGGGAAGGATAAACAATGAAAATATAAAAAATGAGAGACAGAAAAAGGAAAGAGAGAGAAAAAACAATAATTAAGAATTAGGCATGGAGAAAGAGAGAGAGGTGGCGGAAACATAGGGAGGGAAGAGCAAAAAAGAAGAAGAAGAAAAGAAAGAGAGAAAGAGAGAGAGAGAAAAAAAACAACCTTGGGAGCAGAAAAATAATATTAATTTCATATAGTGATATATATTATTCAGCATTATCTTAACTTACATTCAGAAAATGCTTCTTCAGGGAAAAATTGAAATTGTTTAAATTACTTGTTTGCTTGATGCATTGCTGATCGAAGATATTTAAGAGAAAATTAGTCTCGAAACGGATGTATCGTAATACAACCACAATTGTCATCCATAAAAAAGATACTGAAGAGAGTTCTGTTTCTTAAAAAGTGACAAAAACAAATGTCCTTGATAAATAATCTAATCTACTTTTCATTGCGGTTGCTTCTTTATAACTACTACTTCTACAAGGAAGACGAGGACAGCAACAAATATCACTCCTCTTCCTGTTCCTCCTTCTCCTGTTCCTCCTCCTCCTCCTCCTCCTCCTCCTCCTCTCTCATCCTCCTCCTCTTCCTCTTCCTCCTCCTCCTCCTTCTACTACCGCATTATTCATGTCGACAATTAAAACTTCAGAAAAGAAAACAAGCCATTAAAAAGAAACCAAAACTCTATACACCAGCTTATTACATCTCAGATTTCTTTTTGCAAGGGTTTATTAATCTACTTCTCTGTTCGTACCATTTGTTTATCATTCATAACGCGCCGGAATTATACCTTCTAAATATAAGCATGCTTGTAAAAACATCTTCATAATATAATGATGAAATAAATTTTGTAATGCGCCCATGTTCGAAGACCTTGAACAAGATGTTTCTAACATAAATATGGAGCATGTAAATGCTATGAATCATCATCATCATCATCATCATCTTCAAATCGGGCTTGTAGTCCAAATTAAGAGCATATCACGTTGTTTCATTTGTGCAAACATGAGTTGTGCTTAAGTGAAAGTGATTACTTAAAGCAATTTTCATTATAGTTTTTATTTCTATAAATTTATATTTTCGATCCATTCAACCACCTACAGCATAAAAACAATTCGAAATCAATTTAAGCTAGTCTCTTATAAAATGCATTTTCATTACCTGAACTTAGAATTAGGTTTAACTGGCTGGAGCACTGCTGCCATTTATAAATATATATATATATATATATATATATATATATATATATATATATATATATATATATATATATAATTTTATATTTATATTTTGGGGTAGTGTTGTTTGTTTTGTTTTGTTTTATTGTTTGTGTTTATTTGGATTTTAGTCGTCATAGATGTTTTGGGTTAGTGCCTGGATCCGCCTCACTCTATTTCTCTCTCTTGATCTCTGTCTCTGTTTTTGTCTCTCTTCCTTCAATTTCAAGGTTCGCTTTTCACATGTCATTTTTAATACATATTGTCGGTTTGTTTACAAGAAATAATAATGATGAGAATAATACAGTGTTTATTTAATAAACATAAGTACATAACAAATAATATATTGTACCACTTTGGATTACTTGTCGTAACTTGTAAAGAATGACTAACAAAAGTGGAAATGAGGATATGAAGGAGCAGAGATTTTGTCGTGATTTTTATGTATGTAGATATGTATAGCAATTCAGTTTAACCACTTCAGCGAAAAAAAGCCAAGATATGACGGCAAGATTTCGGTATTACAATGAATGAATAAAAATTGAAAAATTAAAAAAAGATAGGAATGAATAGAAAGTATTCAACGTTCTGAGTATGATCCTGATGGAATCAATATTTTAGTTTTAACAATATGAGATAGAAAAATGGATTAGAAGACTCTATCACATAACTGTAGAGGAAAAACATCTGATGCACTGATGAGTGCATCAGATGTCATCCACTACTTGTTTTACATAATCATTTAGAAGATAACATTTCAGCTTGCGTCTAAAAGATATAATGAGGTAGATTTAATAAGTTCAACTGGAAGGTCATTCCAACACTTGGGACCACTAAAAGTAATATTGAGCAAACAATGTTCGTGTACGAGGAAGATGGAAGAGACTAAACTTTTCCAGTATTTTAGAAAGAGAAGTTACAAGCGAAATGGGGCGGTAAATACCGGTATCTTGAGCGTTTCCTTTTTTTTAAATTGTGTTAACCTTAGCAATTCTGGTCTCGTTTGGTACTATACCATAATTATTATACAGATAGATTTAAAATATGTGTTAGAGGGGAAACTATTTCTCCAATTATTTGTTTAAGTAAAAAAATTTGTTATGCCGTCATACCTGCACTTTAGTTTGTTTTCAAGTTGTTTACTATATCTATTACTTCATACTCTAAAATTGGATTCAAAAACAATGAGTGAGGATTTCGCTTTATTAAGAAGTGTCTGAAATTTAGGTCGGGTTCAGGGATATTTTTTTTGCAAGATTTGGGCTGATGTTTACAAAATAGTTGTTAAATTCCTCTGCAATTTCGAGAGGATCTTGTATTTGGGTCTCGTTTACCAAGATTTTAGAGATGGGCGTGGGGTTATTTTTTAATTTTTTAATTTTTTTTTTAAACGTTATTAATCACTTTCCATGTAGTTTTTATATCGCCCTTGTGAATATCAAATTGCGAAGTAAAATAGTTCTTTTTAGCAAGTCGCAGGGAAGTTGTTAAGATTTTACGATAACGAGTATACTTAAATTTGGTTTGGATGTTTGGATTGTTTTTGTATTTATAAAAGAGATTATTATTATTATTATTATTATTTTATTTATTTTTTTTTTTGTTAATGGAATTCAGGAGAGATCTTGTAATCCAATTAAGGGAGTTTAGGATATTTTTTATAATTTGAAAAATTGCGCCGTGCGGGATGGGATAGAAGAGTTGAGATTGGACATAAGTATATCCATGAAATTATCAAAGGAAATATTAACGTCACTAGTATTATACACTGCAAACCAATCAGCAGCGTCAAGTACTATTAAAGGTTGGTTTCAGAAAAAAAAATCACGGGTTCCTGCATGTTTGTTTTGGGTAAGTAATGAGAAGTTGCATTAGAGATCAGAGTATAAATGGGGACATAGTCAGATATATCAGTTACTAAAATTCCGGACTTGACATTTTGACATTCCATTTATAAAGATATCATCAATTAGGGTAGCCGATGACTCTGTAATTCTAGTGGGTTTTGTTATGGTTGGTGAAAATGATTTAGATAACATGAGGTCTAGGAAATCTTAACAGTTAGGATTTTCATGACATTGCAACAGGTTAAGATTAAAATCCCCTCTCTGTTTCTCTTTCTCTCTTTCTTTTTATTTTCTTTCTCTCTCCCTGTTATTCCATCAAAATGTATAAAGCACTGTAATCTCCTGCACAATATATATGTAATGTTTAAAAATCTATTTATTAAATAGAAGAAAAATAATACATCCGTTACGGCAATTGAATTGATATCTCAATAAAGAAAATATTTTATTCTTGTACATCTTATATTTAACAACTTGTTCACATTAATATACATGAGACTGAAATATGAAATAATTATAAATGATATCACCCTCATTCATGATTTCTGTTTCACTGACTCCCTAGGTGTTTCTTGCAAAGAATCCAACAATTCATTGTATGTCCAACATCACCTACGAGATGCTATACAAAACCATTCAAGTATTTTGTAGAGGTCATTTCCTACAAAATAGCTTCAATGTCCCTGTTTGTACAGTGGGCATAAATAATGAATAGGCTATTTGGGATAGATGGTTACTAGCTTGTGGTCAAATTGTTTGATCAAGTAATTTCAAACCTCATTTTAGGTATAAAAGCAGCCCATATGCTACTCATTACATGTCTATAACGATTGAGCCAGTTTTCAGACGTTTCACCTAACTCAATTAAGTAAGAAATTTTCATTACTATCTCCATCTTCCAGGAAAAAATACGAAAGCTATTTTAAATCACAAAAAAGAGTAACATTTGTATACTCTGTAGTAAATATAATAGTAAATAGGAAAATGAACATACCGAGAGCGAAGGGGCGTTTATTCTATATAACACAATGTGATTAACGCCCTTCTAGATCTTCGCAGGCGCAATCTTGAATTTTAGGGCATGGTTCCTCATAGAATGAAATGTCTAAAATGAATAAGAATCAGTTTATTAACATTTATTAATATTTTGTCTTTGGATTAGATTCCCCTGCCAATGTGTCATGTAGAGGCTTAATATCGGTGACACGACATTTGCTCCTGCGACGTTTGCTCCTCCGTCCATATCTCGAAAGGTCAAAGGTTAAGGTCAAGGTCATGATTTGGTTTTTTGTTCAGGGCAATGTGAAGATTAGGATTAGGGTTAGGGTTAGGGTTAGGGTTAGGTTTAGGTTTAGGATTAACATGGCAAAGTTAGACCGGAGCAAATGTCGCAGGAGCAAATGTCATGGAACCCTTAATATCATCAACATGATGTATGATTTGGAATACTCTGTTTCGTTAATCTGTTATACATTTATTGAATATTATAAACAAGTCAACTGGACTTACTTAGTTTTACTACCTGGATGATTGAGAACATTCATAGTTATACATTTAGAACATCGATGATAACCTCCAACAAACAGAACAGAGCACTTCGTTGCATTTGACTTCTTTAGACGTTCCCCCCATCATATGATTTCAAATCTGACGTCGTAAGACTATCTAATAATTTCCCACAGATGGCAGCAGAACAGATAAGGAGTAACTGATTGAACACTAACAAAACACTAACTGTTTAACTGAAGATGCTGAAAGAAAGGTTTTTATTTTCTACCAGTAAACTCGATTTGCGTTTGTTTGAACAACATTTGAACAAAATGAATAAGTTTTACTTAAAGCAGACAGCGGAAATGTTCAGAAGGAATAAGTCAAGTAAGGACAGTTATATTTAACTTACATACTTTGAAATAATCGTTAAGTTAATGATACTTCGATAATTTAAGGCAATTGCATTACAACAATTACATATATAAAAATGTCTATTTTTACAATTCATCTTATCACTTTAATAACACGTTCAACCACGAGATGATGCAAATATTCTAACATCGTATTTTTCAAGAATAGTAACAAATTAGGGGGAAATGAAGACCTTCTTAGGATATAGATACTTTGGGGATATTTTCCTGAATATGATTTTAAAATATTATGACATATTCAAGCGAATATCATGTACTCTTAGGCTAACTGAAAAGCACGTTTTCTCAGTAGGTTCATCGATATTTTTATACAGGCCTGCACATAGGTGGTGGAGTTGTTTGCTGCCTCTGTCATGTTCTGAAAAAGCAAGGTATGTGGGAGTATCTTATCATGAAGGATAAGAAAGTCGTAAATGTTTGTGGGCGTACATTCATACATTGTAGGTTGGCAATACATTCTGAAGAAATACTTTTTTAAAATGTTGTATCTATCTGTTTTCAGGATAATTACTTCATAATTGTTATAATCTGAAGTAGTAGTTTTGTTAATTTGTAACGTTTGTTATGTTTTTCATACTCATACTGATTTATAATTTATTGTGCTCCTAGGCAGATTTGTGCGGAGTACAATTCCAAAATTTTCATTATTTTTATTATCATTATCAATGCTTATGCAACGAAATGTTTCAAACGTTTATATTTGTTCGACTTGACTCACGTCTACATACCCGATTTTCAAAAATTTCACTTTCAGCGATATATATATATATATATATATATATATATGTATATATATATATATATATATATATATATGTATATATATATATATATATATATATATATATGTTGAATTAACAATGTGGTGGTGGAACCTTTGTCAAGAATCTGACGATCTACCAGTCCCGTCTCCCTCTACCGGTGGAATATCATCCTTTCCAACAATGTCCTCATGAGGGTGCACTCGGTTTCCTTGCCGACACGTGGATAGAAGCTTGACAAGCTTGCGCCAAACTTTTCTTCGATATTTCCTTCTGAAGAGGCCATACATGAGAGGGTTGATCGTGGTAGTGCTCATGTATAAAACGGCTGATATGTAGTCTAAGGTCGGCGAGTACCATACTTTAAAGTGATTGCACAAGACACAGATCTGTACAGAAAATAGAAATCCAAAACAAAAATATGTGTTAAGTTATTTGTATCATTGTATAATGTTTAATTGTTACATTGGAGAATTAAAAGAATGACAATAATGTTTCCATCAATAACATTATGAAAGTCTATAATTATGCTCTTAAATAGAAGATCGTGGGTTTGAATCCAACCCGGGCGGATGACTGAAGCCTGCGTTGTGTGTTAGGACGTTAAATTGAGGTCCCGTCGTGTAAAGGAGAGTTACCACCTTTGCACGTTAAGAACCCACTGCACTATTTGATGAACAGTAGGGGGAAACCCCGGTGTAGTGGTACACCTGCACATCCCTATCAGTATTCATAATAATTATTATTATAATAATGATAATGATGATGTTGATTTATTTTGGGACAGTATGATGTTTTAAAGTCTTTGCAGCTTGTAATATTATTTATTTATGGAATACTGTTAATACTTGTTTTATATTTAAATAGGGAGGTCTCTTGATGTAACTGATGTACTGCTTAAATTAGATTATTTTTATCATTAGCTGTGGAACATCTTGAGCAACTTCTGTACTTACTCATGATGTCTTATGGTTAGTCAATAGAAGAATCAATGAATTGTCATATGTAATTATGTACTATATTTGTGTCATCTCTATTCCTTAAAATTTAGTATATTACTTGCTCATTGAATATCTCCAGTCTGGGAATCGCTAATGAGGTAAACTAAACTAAACAAAACAAGTACTGCACAAATTCACATCCCCCTTATACGAAACAGTATGTTTTATGTTATGGATTCTTTGCCTAGCGAGTCCGATATAAATGTCTTACAAGTCAATGATCAATTACAATGTACATGACATACCCTACCTACTCGTATCTGAGAATTAACTTACATGTTTTATATTCTGATTGTGCATTAGCTTTAGATTGTATTGTTGAAATTTTCATTTCATTGTAAGTGAAGTTCTGTAGTTAAAGTAAAATCAATAATGATAACAATATTATTAATAATAATGATAATAGTAATGATAAAAGTAAGAAAATTTATAATAATTCTAATTCTAATAGTGATGATAATAATAATGATAATAATATCAATGATAATAACAATAATAAGAATAAAGGTTTAAAGGTAAAATTTTCTATACAACTTTTAGTCTATTGTATAATGATGTCTTATTTCTTTCTTTTTTTTCCCTTGTAATTTGTATTTTAATCAATATCGGGTGCATCTAGTCAGGTAAGGGGAGGAAGGTCTGCGGACCATATAGTTATTAGGTTAACTTTTTCCGTACACGGGCATCCTGGCCAGATGCACCTGCTATGTGATTTATATGTTTTCTCTGGAATTGCTTTTACTCATGTTTGTTATTATTAGAAATTTGCCTAATAAAATAATAATGATAATAATAATAATAATAATATCGGGAGGAGAGACCCGAGGGTTACAGTGATTCAGTTCGCTTTCCGCCTCCCAGGCACAGGTGACGCCAAAAATTAATAATAATAATAATAATAATAATAATAATAATAATAATAATAATAATAATAATAATAATAATAATAATAATAATAGTAATAATAATAATAATAATAATAATAATAATAATTATAATAATGATAATATTTTAGACTGAATATCAACCAATGGCCCATTGTCCAATCGTCTCTTGTTGGCAGTTTCTTATGTTGAGTTAAGAAATTGTGTGTATAGGGTTTGTGCCGGTATTCTGTGCAATTTCTCATATGATATTACCCAAGATTTTACTTGGTTCTTGTTTCTAATATATATTTATTGAATTCAAAATTACTTAGGAAGCTGTCAAGACAAAACCTATTCTGTTTTTTAACAGCAGTACCTTATTCTGTGTTTTTAGTAATATGTCTATGCATGGATTATTCCAATTATGTACATTTTTAATGTGGAATTGCATGTTTTTACTAATTTAGTAAAACATTCAATTCCATATAAAAGAAAGTACAGTTTTACATTAAATGTAAAAATGTTTTTATTGAGATGGAATCAAATAAACTGAACTGAACTGAACTGAAGTAAACATGTATTTTTTTTCTTCAGTCAAAAACATGAACTTATTTTATAACTTCAAATTGATTCTAAAATTAAATTTTTGGCATTTTTTTTTATAAAGGGGAGTTGAAAAGTTTGCTTTGCCATATTATATTTACTTTGATATTATCAAATAAGTTAAGGGAGAAACTCCCCTTCACCCCTTCCGGATTAAACTCGCCTGTTTTAAGGGTAATAATTTGATGATTCCAGGCAGCGGCGACGGAAGCAATGCAGCTTCATACGTATCAAGGTGTGAATGTTTTCTCTACCTCATTGTCCATTTCATGATTTTTTTATCTTAGATCAATGTTTTTAAAAAGGTGTCTTTAAGAGTTTCCCTTTCTTTTTTTAGGAATGTGGTGCAAATACCTTTAATGAACTCCCTGATACGTATTTTTCATTCCTTATTTTGATCGTTTGAATCTCCACTTGTCATCTTTTTATTCAGTTTGCTCATTGTAAAGTTAAAGGATTTCAACGTTATTTGGAGTAAGCTGAATTTACCTGCTTTTAAATTCTTTTCTTACAATAATACTATTAATGTTTTCACTTATTGATTAAAATAAACCCCCACCACCCACCTCCCGCCAACCCCCACCCCCCCCCCCCCCAAAAGAGAAGAAAACCCACCTTTGTATCGATTATGAACTACAAATTTCATATATTCGTTTCGAATACATTTCAAAGTTTAAAATATTATGTCATCTTTATCCTTCAGTGACCAACGAAGAAAAGAACAGTCTCGTTTTCTTAATTAATATTGATTTATTGTATGGTTCCTCCTGCTCGATAAGCTCAATGTCAAAGCTCATATACAGTTTTGAATAGAAACAATGAAATTGTAAATAAATGAGTTTAATATAGTCTCAAGTTGTTTTCCATGTATCAAAAGATGTTTGTACGAGATCATCTGGTATTCAATCAATGGTTTCCAGTGCATTTTACCGTAAATATATTAAAGGAACGCTAGATAACGTGAATATACTGCCATACGCTAGGACCTTTCCACCCCAACGGCTCCCCGCACAACAATCTTGAGGCTTCGTACGGAGAAACGATGTGCGTCACTGTGTGTAGGTTTTGACGCGTGTATGGTGAATCGTGCACGCTGAAGTTGTTGGGAGTTTATCTCCCTGACACGGCATCTTAACTATATTTTACTTCTCAGTTGTTTTAATATGCCACTTTGGGGCGTGAAATCTTCATATTATCTTTATATTGCCATAGTTTCTTGCTATTTATCTACAAAAATCAAATAAATCTGACCCCAAAAATTCTGAGCGCTTACCAAAGCTAAACATTACCTTTAAGACGCTTATTTTATACCTTGAAAAGCATCCATATTGAGGGAGTGTCTCAAAAAATTAAATGATTCATCCAGACACAAAAATGAATTTTAGAGGCTTGTATTTCTGTTACGTTCACTTACTTTCATCTGTGTCGTAATGATTGATACTGATCTTGTCTGATGCTATTCTCCTGACACCATTCAATTGATTTCTCAATGTCAAAACAAGATTATTCAGATACAGCAAATATAATTTTCTTGCCAGATGATGGAAAAAGAGTAACCTAAGATCATTGTATTTCAAATACATAATGTAAGTGTTATATCTAATTATGTTTGCTTTGACTGGTTTCATACCATTCATCGTCAAACAAAAAGATAAATTTAGGTATTGTATTGTATTGTATATGTAGAGTGATTACATGCCCTAAGCATTGAAATTGACACATGAGACGTCTAAGGTAATGTAGGATGCCAAACAAGAGCACGTGTACTGTCGAACCCGAACCCTTCCCACTAATCTACCCAGAAAGACTGATGTATACATATACAAGAAGATATAGGAAGGAGATTTTTTCCTGAAATATTGCTCGAAATGTTAAAATTTCCAATGCTTTTTAAAAAGATTTCAGAAGAAAAAAAAAATGATGTGGATGGTGTAAAAATCTATTCTTAATTTTGAAAAAAAAATTATGAAGTTTCAAGCAAAATTATCCTTAGTCTTTCCATAAATAATTTTTAAATGTTTGGATTTTCTTGATTTTTTTTTCTTCTGATAGTGTTTTTACGAAACTCACAAAGACAAACGTTGCACGTAGTTTTCTAAAATATCTTTGTTAATAAAAATGTATCATTCGCTTTTTTCCCTTGGCTATATAATATGTAATATTACACATTGAATTAATTTTGCACACTAAGTTAAATATATTCAGATTAGCATTTATTTTCTTCCATTAATTTTGACAAACATTCAACAACTGTTAACATAATACATTTTACATGTATATAAAGTAGTATGAATATAATCAAGAATTACTAGCAATACAAGGAATAAGGCGCGATCCCAGTAAGCAGACGCTTGTAGCGGGTACGCCTCAATACACAAATACAGTATAAATAAATACAAGAGGATAGGGAACTTGGAGTAGAGAGAAAGGAAGAGGACAGCAACATAATAATCATAATGGAGTTGTATGGCATGCATGAATAATACAGTGGCATTGTGTGGCAAGATATACTGTGAGAGTAAAATATCGAAATATTCATTCTTACAAAAAGATACTGGAAACAGGTTAGGATGATAGTAATTGAACATAATAATCAAGCAAGGCATCATGAAAACTTGGGCCGAAAACATACCCAATACCAATAAACATTTTATGGACTACATGAAATAACCAAACCCTAATACATTGTTTTTGTATCCAACAGACTCTACGGAAATAATTGGGATTGCACAAAAACTTAAAAACCACAAGAGCCCTGGATTCGATAATACAACTAATATGTTGCTAAAGAATATCTTGCTAGACATCATTGTTCCTCTGTCACATATTTATAACATATCTTTATCCTCGGGTATAGCATGTATAGTGCCAAACCAAATGGAAATAGCAAAAGTCGTCCCAATATTTTAAAATTTTTAAAAGGGTGATACCTATCAGATCACTAACTATCGTCCTATTTCTTTACTAACAACTTTTTCTAAGATCCTGGAAAAGATCATGTATAACAGAACAATTAGTTTTCTTGATAAATTTAACATACTGAGTAATGTTCAATTTGGTTTTCGTGAACAACTTAACACCACACATGCGCTCCTGACTCTTATTCAGGAGTTTTCGTACAGCAACGGACGGAGATCAACAATTACACATGACAAAGGACGCCCGTCTTAAACTTTAAAGTCTTTGTGGAAAATTGAAGAACCGGAACAGTAGTTTCGTCCTAGATTCAGAGCGAACGATGCATTTGCAATTTATCGTGCGCTCTTGATCTAGCACGTTATTGCCGTTCCGGTTATTTCATTTTTGACAAAGAATGCCTAGGCGTCCTTTGTTATGTGCAATTGTAAATCCATCATTCCTACACTATCGGCATATCCCTGGATTTCTCCAAGGCCTTTGACAAAGTGGATCATGATATACTGTTAAATGGCAAAAACAATTGGGAAAATATCATTTCGAACCAAAAATTGAGCTAGAATGAAAACAACATAATTGCAGAAGGCATAGGCATAAAAATGTGTAACGTCCCCATCCTTAATCTTCCATCTCTCTCTGTTTCTCTCTCTCTCTCTCTCTCTCTCTTTCTTCTCTCCTACTGAAGTCATCACCTGTTATTATTTCCAATATAATGATTTGTACACATACCAGTATCACAAATATTCTGTTTTGTAGTGTAAGGGGGGGGGGGGGGGGAGATAGTGTAAAGTATAGTATATTTATTAATAATTTCCATATACTCGGAGCATTTGTAAGTATGTTTTTCCCACAAAGGGGTCTATAAAATACAAGCTGAGCTTTTTGATAGAATCCTCCACTTTTGTTTCTTTACTATAGCTAATATTACCGAAATTATGATAGTATAATTGTTTATTATATGTAATTACTGTACTTAATTTTTCAAAACTTTTTCCATTTATGTAAACATTTCTTATCGTAATTTTGTTTGATATTATGCCATACCAATTTGTATATATGTAAAACACTGAAATACATCATGTGGAAATAAATGAAACCTTGAACCTTGAATGAACTATAATCCGATATCATACACTCTTAACAATCTAGCCCCCCCCCCCCCCAGCCGCCCAGGACCGGAGGATGTAGCAAGACTTATTAATAATTATGGTAAAATTGAAGAAGACAAAAAACATTCATATCATATATAATGTGATATTCTTTAAAACGCTATCATAGTTACAAATATATATGAATGATAAGGATAAGTACACAGGAGAGAGTAAAGAGAGCCCTGAAATCACAGTATTCTGAATCTCCAAGCAGCATTTACTTACTTATTGATTTCAATTTTCGATTATTGATTTATTCAAATGCACTCCTAAAATATAAGTAGGTCAATCTTAGAACTACTAAGAAGGAGAACAATGTCATTCAAGATTCATAAAATTTATATTTGAGTTCAGATCCAATACTGAACTGACTTAGATACATTTGTCAACGGTCTTGCTTTCTTTGAACCGTTTAAAGGACAACTTGGTCAAGTTCTCATTGAGTCATAAATCACATATTCTCATCACAATGTAGCATGAACTCTATTTCGATTCCCTCTATTTCTGAATGATATCTACAAAAATCATGTCAAAAGTATAAGGTTATCAGACGACGACGAATGTTTGTTTTATAGCACTCCATCATACTCGGTTTTCGCGCGTAAACTGTATCCCGAAAGTGTGGACGTTGCCTGGCAACGAGGAGGAATATTCTCAAGTAGCTGTTCTACCTGCCAAGAGCTTTAATGGCATCGTGCAAACAGTCAACATTAAATCCCAGTCAACAGAAACAAAAGTCGTTTCCTTTTCCGATTCACTGACCTCTCATAAATATAGGAATAAGAATTGTAGAGGTAATTAAGAATTCTTCTTTTTTGCAATTTTCTTCGTTCTGCAATGTTACTTTTTCTGTTATCTACGTTCTTATCTCTTTCTCTTACTTCCTTTGATTCTCATTTCATTTTTTTTTTCTCTATTCTTTTATTTACCTTATCAATCTTTCTTACCTCTCTGTCTATTCTCATTGTATGGATTATTCGTTGAATTTATACAAATGCTTTCTATAATATTAAACACAAGATCTTTCAGGCATAAACTTAATTTTCTCATGCTAATTACTTTGGATCCTATCATTGTGGTTTAAATTCTTTTAATAGCATTTTTTCAAGTATGGTTTCCTTTTTCATTCATTGTGATAGGTTATCATACTGACATGTGCTAAAAATCATATTATTCTACCTCTCTTCGTTATGATCTGTTCCTTTTTGTCATTGTACATGTAATTTCTGAAGAAAATTTTTAAAAGAGTATTTATCATCAAATTTTCGTGCAAAATTTAACAATATATAAACTGAATTTCCATTGACTACAGATTGCGTATATGAAGATCTACCGTCGAATTTACAAATGCACTGTGTGTTGTTTACAATAGGTCAATACCAATCTAAGTTAATCAGGATCTGTAATTGGCCTTAGTTTTAAGATGAACTGGAAGTCACTTATTTCGGAGACGCCTCGGTCACCTCATCAATAGTCCATTATGCTGATTTCCCTCTTCAATTCTTGTTGATTTTGCACTTGTTCCTCTTCCAAATGGCTGTATGTGGCTTATTCAAAATTAAAGGTATTGACTTGAAAACTAAAATAAACTTAGTAAGAGGAAGCATGCCTTCTGGCTTCAGACAGGTACTTCCACTTTATCATGTTTATGTAAACTTTCAGACTTTTGCGATAAAGCAGAACTCCTGAATAAAAAGAATTACCCATCATAACTTCAGTTACATATCCTACAAACTTTGGGCAATCTTCTTTTTTTGTACATTCGTCCTTGTGTTTACCGTAATTTACCCCAATCTACCCCAATATGATTTTGGGGGGCAACAAATAATTAGGTAGTCATGAATCCATTCTTTATCCTATGTTTCTTGAAGTATTGTATAACAATCATTGTGTTTTGGTTTCCTTTAAAGCCACACTGTCGACAGTTTCCATGAGCATTGCATCATAATTCGCTGATACCACATTTTGAATGGATTACCAATTAATGTGTGTGAGGTCTCCCAGGCAGGTAGCGAAACCAGGCAGATGGGTCTGACCATGGGTCTGTCCCACCATAAAAGTACTCGAGCTGGAGAGATTCATTATGATGACATTTCCTTACACTTTAGTAGGAGGAGGGACAATGCATTACATAAGAACTGCCTGTCATTAAAAGTGAAGTCGACTCTCGGTGATTGACAACACCTTTTATAAGGTTAACACCCGAATGGTGTCAAATTCCCCATGAGAACTCAAGACTAAGTGCCTTTAACCCCTCCCCTTTATTTTGGCAATTTTCAAAAGGTGTAATCAACTGATGGTGAATTGTGAAACTAACATCATGAATAATGTATTTTGTATTATAAGTCTATATCATCACAATTCACTCATGGGTGTTGATCGGGGGGGGGGGGGGGTTATTTATCCAAAAAAATGAGGTGGGGGCGGTTGGCCTGTATTATCATTCCCCAATATTTTTTTATAAAATAAATAATAATTATGATATATTAACTTAAAACTAATAATTATCCAAACTCATTAGGTTTGATCTTAAAATACCATCACATTCTTTAATGATTAGAAGTAAGGAAATAAGAAATGCCATAATTTCAATGTGAAAATATCGAAGAATTCGTTCGCCCTCATTGTTATTGTCATTTAAGGGGTTCCGTCCAATGGTGTAGATCCATGCATTCCTTCTTTTCATTAAATTTCAATTTTTGGAGCTCTAAAATGCAAGTTTTATAGACAGATTTTTGAAAAAGTCCCGGTGACACCCTGCCTCCGCTCGGTCGCTTCGCTCCCTCGCCGGTCACCCCCCCCCCCCCCAACCATGAACACCCTGACTTCATTGGTAAGAATGTCTTCTTGTTATTGATTATATACATGATTGAAAATAGATAATTTTTCTATAATTTTTAAATAATGTAAAATTCCATATAAAGGCAAAAATACGCCATTGATGCCAGCTGTCCTCTTACCAAAACGATTGATATTCTAACCAACAAACAGAACCTTTGTCAAATTTAGCAATTCAACATGTTCAAGGAGAAGACGAAGAAAAAAGAAGAGATCACTGACAACATTTGAAAAAAAGAATGCAAAGAAAACGAAGACAAAAGAGAACAAACAGAAGAAAAAATCATAAGATGGTACGATATAACTGACAGTGCTTTGAATAACACTTCTTGCGGTTCTGTTGACTTATTTTCATCATATATCAGCACAAATCTATAACAACAAGATGCCGTAACACTACACTGAAGAACCTAGGAAGGTAGTCTAAAAGGATTTCAAATAATTTACTTTGAACAATCTGCCTTTGGCTTTATAAGAACGTTCTTGAAAGAGAAACTGATGATGATAACTCACTATCTATAATGTATGACCAGAGGTATGGTAGTCGATCTTTAAACGATGACCATGTTTACCCATTCACTTCACTTGATGACTTCTGACCGATAAAAAATTGATTTAGGATTTATGAAGGGCTAGCTGCGAGGAAGGATTAATGATTAATAACTCTCGCACCTGCCTTGTAGTTATAATACACTAACAATCATATCACTGAGTGATGATTTCTATAACTCAGGATGCGATGATATGATTTTGTACAGTAAAGCCTTCCGGTGTATTCTTATTATATATCTATTAGTGCGCCAATAAATACATACAATTAATCGAATAGTTTGACTTCATAAGCAATGTTGAGAATCAAAGTATTTTCTTATCAGGAGAGAATACTTTCTTTATTATAAAGAATTCGACTTAACATCAAGTTATTGTTGTAGTTTATCTATGAACCTGATCTAATCGTGAACTAACCATTCATCATTATTATTAATAATAATAGCTGTTTCTTATATGGCGTCTTACCAGTTATACAATGTAGACACGAGTAGTTCTGAACAAGCAACTCCATGCTATCCTGATACAGTCCACTTGGGAAGAATAAACATTATAATTTGGTATTTAATTATTTTTGAAACATCATATCGGTGATTAAAATCGTTTGATTCTATAAACTATATCAACTGGCTATTTATTATTTTGATAAAGCTTTTCCTTGCACTAGGAGAACCCACATTGTTCTATAACTTCTAGATTGGCATCTTCTTGTCCCTTTCCTTAAATTTGAATATCATGTGCTTTCTTCAGTTCATCTGCCTAGTCTTTCCCACATTCTAAAGGATGATTGAAAAATAGCAGGGTATGTGTAATCAACAAAATCTTTGAAATATCGTGCTGTTTTATTGTTATGTTTCCAATTTAAAGAATTTTGCATCGTATTTGTGCCCGTAAGTAAGGTATGTAGGAAATATTTTCATTTGTTGGTATTTCTCTGTACAGTTTGTTACCTGAGACAGTTAAACTATTTAAAATTTGAAAATTTCTAAGATGATAGAAAATGTTTCCTATTGGCTACTTTCAATAGTGCTATATTGATTCAGACAGCTATAAATCCCTGTTACAGTAATAAACAATATTGAATTACAATTAGTACGGTACTTCAAATCATGGACAGAAATAATGACTATAGTCGGGTGTTTAATGTGGGGTATTGTAGCATTGAATTCGGATTTACAAGCAATGCCTGGATAAAAGAAGAAGGGGTGCCCTCTGAATAATATGATAAGTTGGATACACGAGTATCCAGCCTATATCTTTTTTTTTTGTTTATATATAATAACAGAATTTAAAAAAAAAAGAAGGAAAGTTGCTCTATAAAGGGTTTGAATATGTAAAATATAAGTATTTAAAGACAGATTTGTTGTACGGCAATTCCATATTCAAAGGATTTTCATAGCATTATTACCATGATAATGATTGCCATATAGTAACAAGTTATCAGTATATTTTGAAACCTTTAGAAGGTAGGATGATGAACTTATTATCATATGAAATAAAGAGAAATTAATACTTCTTGCAAGTCGAAGGTTTCAAAATAGAATAGAAATACTGATATAATTATGATAAATTACGTTAGAAATATAAATTTTCCTGAAGCGTAATTTTAAAAAGCATTGTCCTCAAAATTAAAAAGACATTTTGAAACAACATATTTGTTTACTTTTCATAATGATTGATTGATTTATCGATTGATGCAAGATTTATTTAATTTCATTTCCCATGTTTCCAAATACAAAACAATATGATTTACAAAGTACAAAATCATGAAATGAAAAAAGAACCTACTGGAAAGCATAGCTTGTTTGAGTAGGTTCCCCAGAATAAATATAACATTAACATAATTATCTTTTACAACATGGAAGATTGAAAGTGAAATACATATTTGAATATATATATATATATATATATATATATATAAAGTTTAGCCTAACTGCAGTGTTATATTCATAACTTAATTTTGAGGCTGATAGAAAATGAGTAGAGAATGACCCATCTGGATATTGGTTATGAAAATGCGACCCATTTATATAAATCAGTTTAAGGATATTACACGTCCATCATTCTAAAATCTGTCATCTTGAGCATAAAAATGTGCTTGGATATTATCTCTAGGTCTAGAAATAGCTCTCAGAGAAAAGGGACGTCATCGAAATGTGACACGGGAACCATTTTGATTTATTTTGTCTAGCATGACAAATAAGATCCACTTATGTCTTTTCTAATTTCTATTTCTATTTGAAGAGCAATATTCCTTATTTCCAATTAATACTCAGGATTAATGGTTTTGTATGTCGTTGATAAATAACATAAACTTTGCAAACAGTGTTTGCACCATAATGACCATATCCTCTGTAACACTGTCTCACAGTCTCAATATTATACTTATTCTGATTTTGGAAGCAGGACACCCTTTAGAGGTTTTCTCATCACTCTATACCAGGTTCACTTAGTTCTCTCTCGTTTATTCAGTGACAATCTACTATTAGACTACAGTCTGTCCACAGGAAGGTGGTATTCTATATGATTCAAATATACCTCGTATCCATTATGTGATAATACATGCATATTAGATTGAAATGAAAGTGTAATATTAATAGAAAAACATGAAATCCATCTCCTAAGATGAATGCCACTTCCTTTTAAAAATGCTGACTCACACGTTATCAACATTTAGTCGTTTATTTATTGTTTCCTATACTTGTAGGGTGGATCATCGTGATCAATAAAATTGTTTCTTTTGGAAAGTTCCACTCACTCATTTAAAAAGAACAATATGATCATCGACGAAATACAAATACAAAGCAGTATAAAATAGAAACATATGGGGGGGGGGGGATAGAAAAACAAAAAACAAACGTAAAATGCATGAGACATAATCACTAAAAATTACCCAAGACATACATTATGGTATTTCGGGGTGAGGGGGATCATTATTACATCATATAGTAAAACAATGTGTAAAACATGCAGCGACATCTTTTGTGCAGTTATTACATAGGGATGGGGATTTTAGGTCACTTTTATCAAAGCTTTATAGCTCAGTTCGGGAACTCATACCTACGTATCATTGTCAGACTGTCGAGGTTTTGTCAAAAAGCTATCCGATCTGACCCCGTTTTCATGTAGTAAGTAACCCTGGAGCCTTCTCAAAATTTGTAATACTGATTATGTTAGTTTGCTGTGCAATGCTGTCAAAATCGGGTCGTCCGCATTCAGAGCAGAGAGACTCAGTTTCCATGGCCAATTTTGTCAGTTTAAATAAAGACGTATCGAGAAAAAGATAGATCACGGTGGAGCTTCCTGTAGTTATCGCGGTGGAGTTTTTTTGTTTAAATATTTGATTGTGATCTCGAGGCTCCCTAGGAGCAAGTGCGACGTGAGATTGAGTTGCAGAAGTCTGACACCCCATTAGAAATTTGTGTTGGTAACAAACAACAGTTACAATAAAAAGTTTTTGACTCCAGTAAATGACAGGATTATTTTCAAAATAATTCGAACGCTTGCATTTAAATGTAAACAGGGTATTGCCCCTAAATACCGGCAAAAGCTAATTCATGATAACGTAGGAACCTACTAGGAATCTTCGTTCCCGCGCCTAAAGATCTCTTAGTTCCAAGGTCAAACATCTTTCCAGCACGTAGTATCAGAACTTTGGAATGAACTTCCAAATAACATTAGAACAATTCAAGGGGATCTTAAAAAGTACCTGTTTTAAACTTAAATTATGCTTATTCTAAACCATTTAAAAAAAAATTCCCCTCTCTCTTTCTCTTTTCTTTTCATTAAAGCGCATAGAGGCATAATGGTTTGTGATATGCGCTACACAGTCATGACAATAACTACACATTATCATCATCATTATCTGCAAGTTTAAAAATGAGAAGACCTGATGTCGACAAATTTAGATTTTTGTAACTCTTTGCTTTTTTTTATACTCGGTAAAAGTTTGGTTAACGTCTCTATCTTTGCATACCTGGTTATAAGTCAACTTGAAGTACAACCGTGTGGGCAGGGACTTTTATCAACTGGTATCAAATCTTCCCAAGTTTAGCTATACCGATATAGGGGTTTTTTTTCCCCCGGTACCATCAAATAGCATATATTGCACCGAGTACCCCTTTTAAAAAGAAAATTAATGGTGCCTGAGATGTTAAAACTCTCCTTCCATTAGACCACATCTTTGGGGGTCTATCAGCAGAGAGTTTTAAACGTTATGTTGGTAAGAGTAGAAGTTATGAAAACTGATTTAATTCTATATTGTATAAAAACCGACTAAATTAGAGTACAGCCTCTTGTAATTTTGCTTTGGAATACCTGCATTGTCTTAAAACTCACATTTCTAGAGTTAATAATTCATAAATCAATCTTATACGTTACAGTAAAGGCAGCATGTCTTACGAATGAAATAGCGCACAATTCAAGGAAGGTTCTACTCATGCCCATAAATCTCAGAATTGGAAAAATTTCTTAGGGAGTTTTCTAGGAAAGCGGATGTCCCGCCGGACATATAAATGTGACATTCTTGTCATATCATAGCTTGATAAACATTTAAAAGACAATTGATTATCTGCATACATCATGCATCAGAATGAGAAATGAATTTTCCACTGAATTCTTGGCCAGGACCACAACTTTGTAACAGGTTCACTCTAAAACAATCTAGAGTCAAATATGAATAGACTCTAGTTACTAGAGTGTTAAAAACTAATTACCTATGTCATCCTAAGATGACGTACATTTGCATCAAAACGATTGGTTGGATTGAATGGTATTATTTTAATTGTGGAAGTTATATCGCAAAATAAATTTCAAGAGAAAAAAAACAAACAAAAAAAAACCTTATAACCAGATTTTTCAAATTAACACATAATGACAGCTGGGGTAGTTTTCAGACACTTGATAGTTAACTATGGAAAGAAATCAAATAAAAACAAGAGAAGCTTAGTTTTATTGTACGCACTGACGAATGAATAGGGAGGGCCATTTATTTCGAAGGCTGATTGGAGGAAGCCAGGGCGGGCGTGACCCCCATGTCTGATCCATAAAGGTGGGAACACTGTGTAAGTGGAACTTTTACGCCCATACCTGATCTACAAAGATGACAACAGCGGGAGTAGAATATTTTCTACTTATGACCGATATAGTTGATTTACATGCAAATATATCAAACAACTTGTAATGGGGCATGACAGTCGATGCCTGATCACATGGTTGCCACAACTTTATCCCGTGGTTCAATTGTAGAAAATAGTCTCACGTGCTTTGCGTCTATTCTCGGAGGAAATTAGAAATTAAGAGTTTTTTTTCTTTAAAAAATTCTCTTTCTAAGAATCACAATGCCCCTGGAATTTGATTCTAGACGTAATAAGGTTATTTTAAAGGTCATCTCTGCGACCATACATATTGCATTGATTATTACAAAATGTGACCTATTTCAGCATTACAAGGAAGACGTATCTATTATGATCAATGAATAAATTGATATAATTGGAATGGCGTGTTAAGGATAGGCCTATATAGAATTCATTAGATTAGTGTACAACGACGGTGATTAAGAGCATGCATGAGGAGGAACTCCCTACTTCTGTTTGAAGCTTGTTGGATACATCCTTCGACAGTGTTGATAGATTTCATACATACGTGAAATAGATATAGAATATGCTCTGTATTGTTTCGACATGCTTTTGTACAGTTTTGTCTTTCTGGGTGATTCTCTGATATGAACAAAATCATCTAAGCATGTCAGTAGCTACTGCCGAAGTTTTTTTTTTCTCTATTTTTTCACCACGAAATTTTTTTTTCTTAGGGCAAAAATATACAGATGTATGTTTTCGAGGTATTACATCTATGGCTCTGTTTTCTCCGCATGCACACTGCTCATTTGAATTTGAATCTGAATTTGAATTTGGGTTTATTGATACATCTGTCATTATAACGGAAATTCTTCTTACATAGGTTAACAATAAACATACGACATGTATGTAATTTGTACACAAACGTCATATTTATGTTACCAATGTTATCAAGTCACCAAGTATGTAATTAATTTATGATGTCAAATACAATGAAATTATATCACTGACATCAATTTAGCTTAAAATGTTTTAATTGATATACTCCCTTCTAAAAGGATATTCATTAGAAATAAATTTAGATATGAAGTTTATTTGATGGTTCCATCACATGATATTAATTATTGCTTTTTCAAAATCAAGGGATCTGAATTGAAATTTCATTACTATTCTCGTACTGCACTGAACTACATGTAGTTAATTATTACTTTCACTTATTTATTTACTAACAGTTATCAATACTATACATTTCTAGATTAATTAATTTTTTTACTTATTGCATCCAAATGATTAGATATTGACCTATATGCTAAGTGTCGACTTTAAACTTTAACTTATGGCGTTAAACATTTGACAATACAGTACAGTTTGAATGGATTTACAGAGTGATAACTGATTCGGAATAAGTATACCACGAACATACTTTCTTAGCAGATATATACATGTATGTATATATATATATATATATATATATATATATATATATATATATATATATATATATAAATAATTCTTGCTGACATTTGTTTTCAATCTGGATACGGGAACCACGCATCGCTATGATTACATATTTGTTTTGACATTTGAAAGATTAGCGCTTGTATCGAATATATTCCCCAGGAACATAAAGCAGGTGGATAACTAATTGAAAATCTCATTCTGATATTCAGGTCATCTCTTCACGATGCGAAACCTGTTAAATTATTATGCTAAACTGGTACGAATGCTCCGCTACAGTAACCACGCAGCTATCTCGACATTCAGTTAAAGGAAATCATTTTGACGCTTCGAGTCCGCCGGTTATTACAATTCGAATTTTCAACACCAAAGCAATACATAATAAATAAAATACAATCCTTTTCCGTTCATACTCATGATTTTCAAGTGAGCAATTTTTATTGACATAAGGTTAGAATACAACGATTTCGATATAATTCAGTATAATATTTTGGTTTCTGATTTGACGTCAATCATGTAACCGTTACATTATTCTCATGAAGAGAATAAATTAAGAAGAAAGTTTACAGCATTATTTGTATACTGAATCGTCCTTTGCAATCGATCACGATGTTGATGGAGGGTATGATAGTAATACATTATATTATTCCCCTGATAGTTTGAAGGCGCGATGGCTCTCTGGTAGAGCAGTGGTCTCGTAACTGGAGGACCCGGGTTCGGAACCAAGTAAGTACGTTAGTGCCCTTTGGTAAGGCATTAAATACCAATTACTCATAACCAAGTCCCTCGGAAAGGACCTAAAGCCGTCGCACAGTGGGCCAGAATGGCTCCAAAGTGCGCCAAAATTCATATTCACTGAGTTTTACCTAAAATTTGGATTTAAATGATGGGTCTATGGGTTTTCAGACCCGTAGAATCCAATGAAAATATTTTCAAATACCTATGACGTCATTAAAATACCAATTTCTGATTGGCTACCAAAATTCAATGGAAAATAACACATTTCTCGTATTACAATGATTTTCCTACTTCAGAAAATTGATAATGCGATCTCTACGCTTGTATCGCAAAAAGCGAAAAAGGTGTTAACTTAAAGCTCAGGCAATATGGTATATAAGAGAGATTTAAATGTGGCGCCTAATGGAAAATATTTGAAATAATGAGAAATTTGCAATGTATTGCAATGTCTGATGTCATTACTTGAAAGTAAACATTGATAATGCATATACTAATAAAATAATAATATTCAGCTAACTAAAAAATGAGTTATTAAATTTAGTTATAAGTTATAAGTTATTAAAGTTTTTTACAAATGAAAGAGCGCCCTCTGTAGCATTGATAACTTTGCAAAAGAGAAACGTACCTGTATCACTAAAAAGTAATTCTGTAGGTACTATCGAGTTATCAAAATCATAATACTGACTGATAAAGTCCATGCATATTCTAAGTCCTTTTGCCCTATTGTTTATACTGTAAGAAGAGTGAATTATTTCGAAAAGCCTTCGCCTTGAAATGTTCACTGAAGCCCTTGTGAATTACTCAGAATGTTGGGTCTGTTAAAAAAAAAGAAAAAAAAAAAAAAGATAGAGAACATTTTGAGAGCTTGGTTTTGGTGTTGGACAAATTATGATACAAATTATACTTTCTCCAATGGTTTCAAAATTCTGTAAATTGTAAACAACCGGTATGAATTTTAAACTACATGACAGTCATTAATCGCGCCCTCTCAACAATGGGTCTATATGTCCTAACTAAACAGTTCCAAAGCCTTGAAGAAAAAAAATCGAATAGTAGAGGGAAAATGTACATGTTGGTCTATACACTAATTGAAAAGAAATTAAAAATAAGAAACATGCTTATATATATGTATTTTTTAAAATAAAGATATACAAAAAGAAGAATAGATAGATAAATAGACAGATAGAGGGGTGCGTGTATGAATAGATAAATGGATAGGCCTATAGATGGATGGATGGGATAAGTGTAGATAAATAAAAATGATTAATGCACTCAAAAGGCGAGCGTAATCTTGCCTTTTGGACTTCATTCATTGAAGTAAAAAAAAGAATTGTACAGCCCAGCGCATTTTTCAAAGAAGAGAAACTTCACATTGTTTGACAAGTGTAGATCCTTAAAAGAATTCTGGCTTGGAAGCAAGCAATATTGTTTATTTATACAAAATAGGAGCATTTACGGACAGTGGAACTTAATATCAGATCTTCACCTTACCCTACATCATAACAAAAGCCTATTCTATTCATATGGCAATTGCACGAACATGAACTACATCTACTCTTAAAGGATATTAATAACAACAGGATAAGTTTCACCTTAAAAAAAGAATATAACACATTAAAACAATTTTCTCGGGATATAAAAAGTACAGAAAGTTGAGCACCCCTTAGAATACTGAACACCACTGAACATCTTTGTCATCAAAATGTAACTGCGATGTTTGAAAGTAGAAACCAGATCAATTTAGGCAGTAGTGGTAGTCATTTCACCCGTTTGATGTAAACATTTAAATCCTATCCACATATTGTGATGAACATGACGCTCCAGTCGCCCCTTCTCTTCTCATTCTCTCTTTCTCTCTTTCTTTCTTTCTTTGTTGTTGTTGTTGTTTTTTTTTTGGTCTCTCTCAGTCCTTCTCCATCTCTCTCTATATCCTATTTTTCTATCTCAGTTTTCGTTTTCTGTTATGATTCCTTCCACTGTTCTGTTTCCGAACTTCATTGAGGAAACTTGGGAATCTCTTCTTGACCGACGAGTGTTCTACCACTGAAGACTGGACTAAAGATTAAAATGCAATCCATATGTGGGATATTAGTTGTTTTCTGACATGTCCCATCATCTAAAACGGGCCAGAAGACTATTATTAAAAGCTTCTTTCGGTACTAATGTCAAAAAGCATATTGAACTTTTATTCTTTGTTGTGTGTGCTTTGCCTGCGCATTTTCACGAACACAGTGCGCGCTTCTATCGCATGGAAGATTTAGGCGAAAAAAGAGGCGAACATGCGGTGGAAAATGGGTTCCTACTCAAAAAGTTGCAAAAAGTAGCAGGCAAATTTGGTAACAGTGTAAAGCATGAACTATAAGAAAGGCGATCAAGATATTTTCAGCGCGGAAGTCGACGGAAATGTTGACCATCTTTGCGCTTGAAAAAAAAATATGCTATTTTCCGCCCAATATTTTGTGTTTCATCCAAAATTACTTTCGAGAGGAATAAGAGTTTGTAAACTCTATCATTATTTAAAATAACTATTCTGGAGTAAGCATTTAAAATTTGAAGTGAATTAAACAACCCGTTTGACAAAATCCTTTAATAAAACGCAGTATTGCATTTTACACAATGCATAACAAATAATCAAAGTTTCGGGTCTTTTTGAATAAAAATAACCCACTTAATATTAATTCCAAGAAGAAATACTGCTCAGAGGTGTTCTACACGTTGTAATCTTTGCTTAGAACGTGAAAAAATTGATTTTGTTTCATTGACCAAATCCCTATTTTGGCGCACTTTTGCTGACACCTGGCCCACTGTGCGTCGGTCCCCTGGTTGCTTACTTACAAGCACACACATGCTCTCTTAGCAGTCAGGAGAAACCAACCAAACCGACCATAGTTTTAGTGATATGATCAGTGATATCCAATATCCCAGAGATATTTCACTGCTTCACATGAATTGTAGAAGCTTGAATATAAATTATGAAGCTATATCTGTCTATCTTCAATTATTAACAGTTGAATTTGATTTCATTGCTTTGAGTGAAACATGGCTAACGGATGGTTTGAATTACATAGTGACATTACCTAATTACATATTATGGAAGGAACAGAGAGAGCCGTGGTGGTGGAGTTGGTGTTACTATTAACAATAAGTTCATTGTAAAGGAACGTCTTGATTTAAATATATTTAATGCCAAAATAGAGTTTCACTGTATCGAAATAGTACAAAAGGGTAGAAACTTATTATTCCTGTCGCTTACTAACCCCCCCAAACAAAGTGATGAATGTTTTATCTCAGACCTAACATATATACTATCCAAAATGTGTAATGAGAACAAAAGAAACTATGGAGATTTAAATTTGAACCTACTAGATTTTAATACAAATCGAAATGCAAATTTGTTCCCAGAAACTATGAATGTACATTCTTTCCCATTAGTAAAAAGCAAACTATACAAACACAAAAGGAAAGCCTGGTTGACATCTGGTATCTTGAAATCATGTAAAAAAAAAAATTAAAAAATTATGCTTGTATAATTTTTCTTTTAATCCATCTGAACTTAAACATAAAAATTATAAAAGATATAGAAATATTATCGCAAAGACAATTCGAATTGCCAAACAAGGTTATCATACTAAGAACATTAATGATAGTAAAAAGGATAGTAAAAAGTTGTGGTATTTATTAATAAAGTTTTAGGGAGAATAAAAATAAAATAGTTCATCAAGTTGTGTTGACAATAATGGTTGTGTTATTAATGATCCCAGTGAAATAGCAAAATAAATACTTTGGAGTATTGGGGCTAAGGCTACTGATACGTCGAATATTGATCTTTCTCAATATTTGAATTATTTGAAAGGCCATGTTTCTCAGTCTATGTATTTAAAACCAATAGCATAATATGAGATTATAGAAATAGGTAGGAAATTAAAACCGAAGAAAAGCCCAGGTCATGATTGTATTAGTACCACAATAGTTCAACAAACTATAGACTGATTGATATTACCTCTTAATTATATATTCAACTTGTCATTTGAATCTAGACAAGTTCCTCAAAGTCTTATCTTGCAAAGGTATCTCCCATATTTAAAAAGGGCCGTGTTGACCAGTTTGTAAATTATCGTACTATATCAGTACTACTAGTGTATTCAAAAACTCTTTAACGTTTATCTTACATACGTTTGGTATCATTACTAGAATAAAACAGCATTTTATCTAGTTTTCAATATGGATTCAGAACGGGTTATTCGACTATACTTGCTTTAACTGACTTTTTAGGTCAGGAGTTAAATGCTCTTGATAATAAAAAAAACATACTATTGGTTTATATTTGGATATTTCAAAAGCTTTTTATTGTAATAATCATCAATTACTACTATAGCCAAACTCAAATTTTATTGAATTAGGGGACTAGTTTTGGACTGGATTAAAGATTATTTAAAGGACAGAAGACCATTTGTGAACTATAATGGTATCTACTCTCATGAATTGCAACTTTCATGTGGAATTCCTCAGGGCTCTATCCTCGGGCCCCTTTTTCCTCATATATATATATATTTGTTCAAAACTCACCTGCCCCCGACAAAGGAATTAATTAATAAGGTTGAAGATTTGTCAATCTCCGTGGTCTAGTGGTTAAGGCATTGGCGTTAAAGCCAACGACCCGGGTTCGATTCCCGGCCGAGACATGTTTTCAACCTTTGCAAAAATTCAAAAAGGGAGGACAGCTCTGGGGAACTTTGATTTAAGCTACACAACCATTATTCTCTCATTTTCATGTATATATATATATATATATATATATATATATATATGACCTTCCTAATGCATTTGAGGTATTGTCATATATTATCTTTGCAGATGATACAAATATTTGGGGTTTTTTTTTGTTTTGTTTTGTTTTTAGTTATTCAGATCTGACGTCACTGGTATAAAATGAATATCGAAACTAACAAGGTCTTTGATTGGTTTAAAGTTTATGGCCTACTTGTTAACCTAGATAAAAACAAATTATATGGATTTTACTACTCAAAATATAAAATTTGACGGTAATTTATGAAATATAAAAGTGGCAAATGTTCCTAACATTCTTACTCAGATAAAATATGTACATTTTTTTTGGTCTTACTATCGATGAAAACCCCACATGGTCAAACCATATTAATTGTTTATGTTTAAGATCTGCTGGAGTAATTTGTGTAATGAGCACACTTAAGTTTATTTTACCCTCACATGCACTGTTATTTATTCATAACTCATTGATTTAAACACATTTATCATATGGAAATATGTACAATTTTTAGGTCTTACTATCGATGAAAAACCCACATGGTCAAACCATATTAATTGTTTATGTTTAAGATTTGCTGGAGTAATTTGTGTAATGAGCACACTTAAGTTTATTTTACCCTCAAATGCATTGCTGTTTATTCATAACTCATTGATTTAACCACATTTATCATATGGAAATATGTTGAGGGCGAGTAGCTCAATTTATCTTTTTAATAGAATTTTGTTATTGCAGAAACGTACCCTGAGAGTTATAGTCCAGATATATTTTAGAGCACATACTTCAGATATAAGATATAATGTTTTGACAATCTATCAACTATGTGATTTACAATTTGGGAAATTCATTAATAATATATGTTAAAAAATCCTTACCCCAAAATTATAATACTAGGAACTAACAAAAATTTCATAGCATATATTTTAAAACAGCCCTAGGGCTAAAGTATAAGAAACAGAGGGTATGTCCTCTGGAATGGGTTAAGCAATGACGTTAAAAATTCTGAATCACTCCAAAGTTTTAAAAGGGAATAAAAAAAATATATATTTATTGTTTCTTAGTGCTAACCTTAATATTCTAAATGACCCCCTCCCTCTTACAAATTTATATCATGATTATTTGGGAGATGTTATCCCCCTCCACGAACTAGAATATTAATTACTTTTCCGTTTTATCAATGCTTGTATGTTTGTTTCTTTTTACATCTTTTTTTTTGTACTGTCAAATGTAAATTGTGATTGATAATTTGTATATTTTGTATGTCTTTTTACTAATACTGGAAAATAAATAATTGAAATGAAATATCCTTTTGTTATATTTCCATTTTTTGTTATTGCATATTTTCTCTCCTTTCTCTACATTTTTTTTGGTTTTTTTGTCAGAATGCTTCTATTTCTTCGCGGTTAGTTGTTTTGTTCCTAAACATATTTTGATCTAGTTTTTCATGTAATCAATTTACAGTGGTAGTGTATCAAACGCTGCATTAAATGACAGGAAGATTTAAAGAAATCTGTGCTTTTTCCACCTACACAGGAAGGTCGCTATCAAGGTGTGATATTAAGGTTTGATATCCACCCCTACCCCTCTCTAACAACATCTCGGCTGAAAATTTAAGGACCTTTTGTTAATCTATTTATCATATTTCAGTGTCTGGAAACGTGCTGTTTTACTTTCTTGGCATATTTGAATTCTGAGAATTTGGTGTGGGGGATGGGCAGGAAGCAGGGTTATTCACAAATTTTGTCTAACTTATCCGACATCTCCCTCTTTAAAGTGGGCAAGCGATACCCCTTCAACTAGACGTGCACATTGCGCCTTTAAGAAAGAAACTATGCTATGATACATGATAACATTCTGAGAATATGCCATAAAGTCTTCATTCTTAAAACATAACTGATCATGGAATACAGCAGACATCATCGTAAGCCGGGATTCCAAACCCACTGAAGTTAAAGGACAGGTTATTTTGTAACCATGTACATTAGTCTCTTAGCAACGAGAGGCATATGATATTTTATTGCTCATCTGATCACTCAGTGGTATAGCTGTGGTCCAGTCATCGAAGGGGCGCTGGCATCATGGGTGGGGGGCGGTTTTACTAGGTGAAAGAATATATATGCGAATTAACAAGACCACTGATAAGGGGTGTAAGGGGTGTTCTATAATCTCCTTTTCACATTCCCTTCCCCCTTTCCATCTCTTTCTCTCTATCTCTCTCTCTCTCTCTCTTTATATTTTTTCCTCCTTTATTCAATTCGCTATTCGAGTGGGGCAGATGGGCAAGCCACCCCCATAGCCGAGTATACGGAAATGTGATAGCTGTGCAGCCTGTGCTACAACAATGGTTGGTTTGAAAAGACTGTTCTAAGGACAGATAAAAAGAGAGTGTGAAAACCCTTTCTGAATTCGTTTATTTTTCTTCTTTTCTCTGCATTTAATTTCACTTTTTCTTTATTCGCTTCAAAAAGCACATATGAACATACAAAAAATACATAAATACATGCATTAACAAAGAAACACAAACAGCAGCAATATATACAGTCTTCTACAGGAAGGCACATTCACAGTACTATGTAAAAAAAAAAATAATGATAAAAATTTAAAATCTTAAACAAAGACAAAAAGAAAATTGCATCAACAAAATGAAGCAGGGTCAAATCAGTGGTGTGCATAAATACGAGATAATTTCTTCCCCCCCCCCCCCCCCGACATAAGTAATCATCCTTTGAATTTATCAATTTTTACTTGTTCAACTATGCGTATTGTCTCATTATGCACTTACATTGCACAGCCCATTAATCTTGAATTTCTTTATTATCCATGAAGATCATTCAGGAATATTATGTTACCTCCCAACACAGAATGCACTCTCTACCGGGCCATTCTAGCAATATACGCCACTGTATAATCTTTGGAATTCAAAGCTTCCCCAACAAAAGATAAAAATCTTTTTGAAAACCATAACTCTGGATCCATAACACAATCCTAAATAAAGGTTTCTAAAATGGCAATGTGTCTGCCGTGGAATATCCAAACCCTTCTTATTGCAACCCGCCATTTTCTAAAAACACTATGGATGCATTTATCAAACAAAGGATATAACTGTGAGCCGTAGAAACTTGAGCAATATTTATGGAACAATATATTTCTAATATGAGATTTAGTATATTTGAAATTATACCAAAACATATTACATTGTCGATTACAATCTCCAACACACTTTGAAACCTTAAAATCATTTATACTTTTAGAAATAACATGACCTAAATGACGGATGGGAAGGCACCTGGTATTGTGTACTTCGTACAACATGTACAAGTACAAGTAAAAATAAGGATGTTTTTTTAAAGAATTGACGACTTCGTTCTTCCCTTGGTATAAGAAGACGATCAAAATAACACAAATGGGATCGGAAACAGGTAAACGAATACCTCAGTATTTGCCCACACAAATCTCTTTTCGCCAAAATAAGCGTGTGAGACAGATCGAGGAAAAATAAAATGCAGAACAAATGACAAATAAGATCTATACTGATAAAACAAAAGTAATCGAAATAGGCGAGAAATTAGTGTCATCTGTCCCTTCTCTAAAACGCAGTCCACTTTACTGTTTTTAGAGTTAACGGTAAACGATTCCCAAATCACTTTCCAAATTATTCATCTGTCTCACCTTCTCTTTCACTCTTTCTTTTTGTCATTTACCCTGGACTTACACCTACCATTTTCCTCTTTTTCTCTTTTACTTCCTTTTTCACTCTCCCTCTGTTGTACATCCCCTCCCTACCTCCCCCCCCCCTCTCTCTCTCTCTCACACACACACACACATACACACACACATAACATTCTCCCTCTTTCACCACTCATTTATGTACTTTCTATACTTCCTTCTCTCTCGAATGTTTTGAACTACTTCAATGATTCTTAGTTTTGTGTGTATAGTTCATGCAAACAAAGTAGTGACATGTAAATTCTATTTCAAAGGGTTAAATGATTTGAGCACAAAGTGCTTGTCAAGAGTAATCCCGCGGTAGAAAGTAAGACGAGGATGACCACCTTAATGAAGATAGATGAGTATATGAGTATAGCTTTAATATGACAGGATTAATTTGCATACAGGAAAAACAAAACAAAACATGCAGTTGTATAGAATATTCGCAAGAAAAGGAACCCATTTCTTTTTCAAACTATTTATTTCTAAAATCATAAAGAACGCGACGGCTCGTTTGGGGTGAGATAAGTCAATGGAAAATTCAAAGAGGAAAACATACTAGAGCATCTAAATGCAGACGAGTCTCTCCATTCTCTTCCCTATTCCATCCCCCCCCCCCCCCCTCTAGGCGGGGGGGGGGGGACATCTGAACTTTCACCGCAAGCTCGTGGATTTCAATTTATTTATTTTTTTCTATTAAGTTATTCTGATGTAGTGATTATCAAGTTCATATAATTATTTTTTAAGAGACCCCGAGGAAGAACAGGTTAGCTATAAAATCTGAAGCGGGTCATCCCTCGATCTTAATTTACTTTCTTTTGTATTGTATGTTGATACCAGTGTTATATTTGTACTGTTATATAATTTCATGTTTACATTCTTAATCTGTATCATTTTTATGATCGTGAATAAAACCAAACCAAACCAACCCCCAACCCCTCCCCTGTCTCCCAACTTGCAACAAGTTTACATGAAATGACTTTGGGTTTGTCTCTCTTTTATTCCACTCACTTTCTTTCCTATTGATATCTATATAGCTCTCTCTTTCTCTCTCTCTCTTCCTCTCTCTCTCTCTCTCTCTCTCTCTCTCTCTCACTCACTCCTTTTCTCCCTCTCTGTCACTCTCTGCCTCTTTCTCTCATTCTGTACATGCAACGAAATGTATTATATCCAGTTGGGAGTTGTGTTTTACAAGGATGACCCGAAACACGCTGAAACACATCTACCTTTATGACGTTTCTAGTTCAAAGTGTTACATTTATCGATTCACCAATCACCATTTGACTGTGTAAGATGAGAATGACCACATGCCACAATGTACCTCGACAAATTGAAAGGTTAAAATGGAGCCTAGGAAAATGTAAATGCATGTAAATCAACCCTTGTAGATCAATATTTTTCAGAGACGCTGCAATCCTAAACATTGTAAAAAGCATGGTAATGCTGGGTTGTTATAGTCTCGCGTTTGTTTACTCTTCTTAGAGAAAGGAAACGTTCTGTGGACTCAATCACATGCAAGTGTAGGCAGTATCGTCAAAGTTTATGACAAAAATATCTGTTAATTTAATATCAGACTCAAAATATTCATCTGAAATCGGCATGATGTACAGTAAATATTACTTCTTCAGAGACATTGGTAAATTTTACTTGGTAATGTCATATTGCAGAATCACAGTGTAGATTATATTTTGTGTATATTTTGCTCAACATCAGATACATTGTACCAAAAAAATCTGATTTAGAACAAGAACATGCAATAGAAGATGAATACATCTTTGAATACGCCGTTTCTTATTATTTCCATCTTTATATATCTGCTTAACTCTATTTCTCCTAATGCACACTCACACAATATCTGCCTACATTACTTTCTACAGCTATTTCAATTTCAAGGTAATAATGAAAATCCACTGCCATCTTAAAATAATCTTCAAATGGTAAAATTAGAGCATCTGCCATTCTGATAATATCAGGACGCGCTTTATCCGTCCTAATAAAAGACGTCCTCATGCAAATATCTGATATAACCTTCAATAATTTGTTTTTATTTCATTTCACTGAAATATTCTTTATGCATTGCCAGTGATATGATTCAACTCATTGTCATGCTATATGAATACATTTTTATTTGGTTTTACTGTATTTTTATGAAAATAAATGAGTGTTATCTTTGAAGATACATTTGTTTTATTCTTCCGACTTTAAATTGAATTCATTTACTCTTTACACAGTACTATGAAACATTGATAAGTCATTTCAAGGAAGATATGTTTAATTCACTCATGTAATAACATCAGTTAATCCTCCTCACACTTTTTCCAGGGGAGCGTTTCATCAAGCGTTATGTCAGTGATTTTTACCGACAACTGTTATAAGCTACTAAAATCCTTTCATCTGATTGGCTGAGGGCAAATTATTTTGTCAGTAAAAATCACTGACAAAGCGCTTGATGAAACGCTCGATGAAACGCTCGCCTGTACTTAATTCATCACTGTAAAGATTCCCCAGTTCTTTAAACGTGATTATAAAATTATGAACACATAACTTTTAATAGGAGCGATTCTATATCGGATAGTAGGTATCTTTAAAATCTTTTTTCTATCGACATCTGTGTCACCCAGTTTAGATTATGCGGGAAGTTAAATGGGGCTTTTATATATAGCTGCCTCGATAATCTCGATCAACGGTGTTCATTGACTCTCTTTCTCTCCCAAACACATACTCCCCCACCCCCCCCCCCCCACACACACACATTTCTTCCTCTTTTCCCACCCTCTCTCATTCTCTCTCTCTCTCTCTCTCTCTCTCTCCCTCCCTCTTTCTCTTTTTCACTCTCTCTCTCTCCCTTTCTTTCTCTATCCTCTTCACTCCTTTTTCCTCTCCCCTTTGCCTGTTTGCCGTCTTCTCTCTGCCTTTTCCCCTCTTTCACTCCCTTTCTCTCTCTCTCTCTTTCTCTCTCTCCCTCTCTTTCTCTCTCTCTCTTTCTCTCTCTCTCACTCTCTCTCTCCTTTTATCCCCTTCTCCATCTATGTTGCTCTCCAAGTCCAATCCCTCTCCCATTTTACCTATTTTATGTAAAACGACTTCCATATTGACATGTTGAAGTATGACACGGACAACTTTGTAATGTTTGTCAGCCTTTTCGTATTTTAACACTATTTCTCACATGGTGCGGCGTTCTACTTTTTGTTTATATTTACTTATTTTACCTAATTATTAAAGGACATGGTAATTAATTCAGTAAAATCTAGTCTTCCATAAAGCCCTTTTGTCACACAACAAACATAAACAGGAAATTGAATACAAGAACATTTTACAAATTAATAACAACACACACACACACACACACACAAAACGACTTTACCCCTCTTCTCCTAATTTTTTTTAATTTTTAATTTTTAATTTATTTTGTGTGTGTGTGTGTGTAATGTAATAGATAAATGCACCATTTTGGCCAAACATAATTAAAAGATAGTAAGCTCAATGCAGGGAAAATAAGCATATTTCTCAGAAACTTGAGAAACTGATATAAACTTTACAGACTGCGAATCTCCATTTCACATTTGAGGTTATTAAATGCAGCTGCCTGAATTAGTGATTAAATTATAGTTCCACGCGCTTTCTACAGGGCAACATAACATTTAGCTTTCAAAATGAAATGTGATACGGCAACACAGTCATAATTATACCCAATACAGTTATGATACTGCATAATTTAATTTATTAAAAAGACAAAACCCTTCGAAGCACAGTAATAGTTGTTGTGGTTGTTCTTTTATTTCCATGCCATCTTCAAGGCTCTTCATTATCTAAGGTTAAATTAACTACATCCTTCCATGGACCGAGAAAATGCCGAATGCTTATGTTAGTTGCTTTAACCCGTTTTCATGCGTTGTCTTTGTATCAGTTTGATTCTATTTCATTTCAATCACAGTCATATACGGTAGACTGCTTATGAGAGGCTTAGAAAATTTAAATGAAAATAGAAATAATGGTAACTGTTGATAAAATGGCAGGACTATCAGCTATATCGTATTTCGACCGGAAAATGAAAAAAAATGTAACAATTTTGAGAGCATAATTTTGTGACTAACATAGCAATAAAACATGGTTAACTGAAGATTGTATTGCGTCGCAGGAAAACAAAAGTCCAAACCTGATCCTCTATGTACGTATAATAGGACTAACGTTCACCATGCTGTGAATGGCTCTTTTGAATTAACCAAAATTAATCTTAATCGAGGGAATAGCAAGAAAATACCCCCCCCCAAAAAAAAAAAAAAAAAAATAAATAAATAAAACAAAAACAAAAACAAAAACAAAACAAAACAACAACAACAACAACAAAAACAATAACAAAAACGCCAAGTGAAATATTAAACAAAAGGTAGAAATTTTATGGACCGTTATAGCAAATATTGAGTACAGTAAGGAAATTCAGTTTCGAGAGACAAATGGGTTGACTGGACCTGCAAACTACAAACAGAAATTCATATAAATTGAAAAGTTTAACCATATTTACAAGTAAAACTCATGCGGATTGAGAGAACTGTAAGCGGTCCGCCCCCACCCTCCTAATGCCTACCATGCATACAATTACAAAACAGCTTGTGTGTTGTTATTGTTTGGTTTGGGGTTTGCTTTTCTTTTTTTTTTGGGGGGGGGATGTTATCCTTTCTTAACTGAAGATTAAGAATGATCTTTTCCTTTAAATCTCTAAATGAATTTGAATTTAATTTGAAATTTATTGAATTTTAAAGAAGTTCCCCTGGGTTTTTTTTCTTTCGTTTTTTGTTGTTTTATTTGTTTGTTTGTTTGTTGTTGTTTTTTGTAGCACCCCTCCACACATTTATAAAAGTTAGAGATAAATTCTTTCAAAAATGTGATAATCCCCATTTGAATTTGCGAGAATCATATCTCATCACGACCTGAATTCAAAACAATCCTTTGTAAAACGCTCTTCATATGCAAGATATACATTAGAGTGTTTCAAAACACTAACCAAGAACCGGCTAGCATGGACCTTGCAGTCGTTTGTTTTTATTTCAAATTAATAGCTTTATAGCATAAAAGATCAGATAGCGTTAAGTATAATTATCGTTTAAAAAAAAAAGTTAAATAAGAAATGTTAAACGATACCTTGATGGCATTCATCTATACATGCAGGCCCTTTGAGCCCTATCGTTTGGAATATAGCATGTAAAAACTCATTTGTGTCGGATTTGGGTACAAAGTTGGAATCCCTTTAGAAAAATGCTGGTAGAAAATAAAACCTTTTACAAGACAAGAAGTAAAATAGCTACAATTTGATGATGAAGTATGCACAAACACTTACAAGAGTGGGGGTGCAGCAGTGGGTATGTGCCGCATTTCTCCTCGAGCTTGCTTGTGATGGAAAAAGTCCACCCCCCCCCCCCAGGGTGAGGAATGTTGAAAATGGGCACATTCTCACTCACAAAGGCCCTCATCACAGAAAAAAGTTTGTAAAAGTAATATTGATAGTAGGAATGAGAAGTAGACAGAGGAATTGCATGAAAGAAAAAGCCCGAAAAAGATTTTTTTCACTTTTAATTTAGAGGAAAAAAACATATTTTTATTCTTCAAACGAAAGTCTTCTTTCTTGCCTGGGGAGTAGTAGGCCTCTAATTATGTATTGTACATGTATATGGAGCATTATTAATATCATTCTTGTTTCTCATCTTGTGAAGTATCATATTTCTCTCAGACATATTGCCAATGGGTTTACAAGCCATTTTTTAAAACGATATGACTCAGTTGAGTATATGCATCATTATCATCCACGCGCTGGAATTTGGAAGGAAATAACCATTAGTTTTGGTCCCAGTGTCTTCATACGCTTAACTAGCGTTTGTAATATCAAGGGTTTAAATCTTTGGGCGTAGTTGCTCACAGACTTCCACAATAAAAGCGCCATGTTTCTGTAATGAAATATGTAATATAAAATGAATTGCCACTTGGCATGTGTATATAATTTTCCATATTTTGGACTTGTATGATGTTAATGAAACAATTTCTTTCTCATCATATTTTGTATAATGTTGATGCAGTGTCCACACAAATTGTTTACATATGTATTTCTTAAGATTGTTAATGTCCTTTATACTTCATGCTTTGTTTAAAAAAAAAATGATGTTCAATGTAAATCAAAATTACATAATAAATACAAAAAATAATTAATACCCAAAATACCAAGTGCCACCGTTCATATGCGCTGCGGTGTTTTCCAACCCTTGACAAGGAATCATCGGCGTAACGGGATTTGGGCGTAGTTGCTTCTAGATATACATCATGCACACTGGTGTTAAAAAGCGTACTGCATTTTAACACCAGTGTGTATGTTAGCAACTCCAAAAGACTAACATTATTTCAAGGAATTCAATAAGAACTTGAAATCAGTTCTGTCAACGATAGGTATGTCTGCTTTAGTATATTTCATTTGATATTTCAGTATTTTTTACATATTCATGGTGTATTATTTATTACTCCATCATTTACTCTCGTTCCTTTTTGAATGATTATGTCTTCTCTTTGTATTTTGTGAATTATTCTCAAACACTTACTGCTTTGTTAGTTTTTGTCATGCCTTTCTGAGAGATTGCATCTTCTTTTGAAAACTGTTTCAGTAATTTCTGAGGAAGTCGAAAGACGAAAGCTTAAATTATTCGAGTATCCTGCGTCATGTCTGGCTTGAATTCATTCCACGATATTACGCAAACCAAAATGAAGAGTAGAAGTAAATTCAACAACATCACATTATATATATATATATATATATATATATATATATATATATATATATATATATGTATAATTCTATAGAAGACGATTTCCAGAGTGATCTTTTTATAAAGCTAAACCAATTTATAGGACAAGGTAAGCGTACAATGAAAAGAATAGCGATTAAACGTATAATGAGGGTGTGCTATAATTCGCTTGCAAGCTATACAATAAGATCACTGCCCATGTGGCTGTATTATGTGCGTAGCTTGGTCAAGATAAAGAGTTCAAGAAATTGAAGTCAATGTGACCCATTTCAACATTAGATGATAAATGGCAGAAAATTAACGTGGCAAGGTCAACACTGGTCAATAAATAGAAAGCGTGATGGTTAACAAGGATGAATCATATTTGCTATCACACCTGACATATTGAGATCAGTAACAATCATATTATCGTGACATTTATTTCTTCATATCAGTTCCATATATTTCCAAATAAAATCTAATTAATAACTTTCTATCCCCTTCTGTATCTTTGTCTCTCTTTATAT
The DNA here is from genome assembly GCA_025618425.1 of Heliocidaris tuberculata. Lineage (NCBI taxonomy): Eukaryota > Metazoa > Echinodermata > Echinoidea > Camarodonta > Echinometridae > Heliocidaris > Heliocidaris tuberculata. The sequence continues at coordinate 1,120,834 of CM046835.1, read as the reverse complement.
AAATATGTCTGCATATCTTTTTGTGTTTATCTCTCTGTCTTCTTTTTCTCTTTCTCCTTCTTCAACTTCACCCTTTCTTTCAATCTCTTCTGACTATTTCTATAATTTACATTGCATTGTCTTACGTGATTAGTCCTCGGCAGTGCTATCCTTTCTATGATATCCTATATATAACCACACAAAAGTACTTGTGTTTTCTTAAACACATTGGCGTAGACAGGTCTTCATAAGTGGGAGGGGGGGGTATGATTTTCCTCAAGGGCCATATATATATATATATATATAATGTGGGGTGAGGGTGTGTAAACATGCATGTGTATGGTTTTTCTCTTTACATGTCCAAGGTACAACTTTAGCATCATGCTTTGCAGTTTTGTAGTATGATTTGAGTATTGAGCGAGCGAGCGAAGCGAGCGAGCAAACAATATTCAAAATTTGTGAGGTCGCAATTAGATTGTAATATAAAAACGGGGAAACACACAATTCTGATGGAGTTTCATTTGCAAAATTTCATAATGAAAATTTATTTAATAAGCTAAACTTATTAGAAAAATAAATGAATGTGTAGAAAAGGTAGAAAAGGTAGTTAGCCGAGGTGAAAAGGGGCACAAATCACACCTGAAAAGGGGCATTTATAAGAACGGAAAAATGTTCTTATAAAGCAGAAAAATTAAATCAGTGTCTATATATTACAAACGGATAAAAATGACTTGTTACATTAAAAGGGATAAATGCTCTTGTTGAAATAGGAGCATTTATCAAAGGTAAAGTGAGGGATGAGATGTAATTATCAAAATGGGCACTCTTTACAAGAAAATAGAACGGGAACTTATTCAAAATTAAAAAGGGGGTATTTATCTGAAGTAAAAGGGAAAATTAGGGGCACTGTGCCCACATGCAACCCCCGGAGCGGTGATTCTGACCACTGTTATGATTGTCATTTCATCATTCTTCTATGTACAGTTGGTTGATAATGACACAGGTCATCATCCTCGATAAATATTGGGGCTGATGTATTCGCTCCCCCCCCCCCCCTCTCCCCATATTCAATTCCTGTGACTATATTTTCATTTCAATTTTTTTATTTCAATTATGAAAATTGTTAGTATTACTAATAACATGAGTGTGACAAAATTGCATTATAAAGAAAGTTACTGACTGAATTACCCTCTAAATCCAGAATAATTACATGTACTTTTAATCTAAATGATTTTTCTCAAAATATATTTGGGGATGGTAACACAGGCCACCCCCCCCCCCCACTTCAATTTTTTGTTTTAATTTACTTCCATATCCCTCCCAGTTCAACACTCATGTTGTATAATTTGAAGTACATGTAGATGGTTTTCACTTTATAGTAGTGTAAAAATATATCGGGAAAAATCAGAAGCAACGACAGAATTGTAGATAAATATTAACAAATTCATATAAATCTACAATATTCTATATAAATAAATGATATCTATATATATATATATATATATATATATTGTGGGGTGAAACCTGGGGAGATGTTTGTACACACCATCTCCCCCACCTGAAAAGCTGGGGGATGCATACCTCCCCCCCCCCCCCCCCGCTACCTACGCCCCTGCTTAGACATATTAAGTTTCACTTGTCTATTTTACTTTAAAATTCCCGGTTTTGTTCATTCATTTAGCATGTTAAGTTTTGATTTGTTTACTTGACTAACCTTTGAATTTACAATTAGATGTATTTGTATTTGATATATTGTGAAACGTTCATTATGAGACATTAAACGAATAATGTATATATATATATGTGTGTGTGTGTGTGTGTGTGTGTGTGCGCGTGGGTGTGTGCGTGTGTGTGTGTGATTGGCATGAGGGTGTGGTATAACTACAGTACCCTTCAAAACCATAATTTTGTTCTATAGGTTGAAATGCTTACCTCATAAGGAATGACTGTGATGACGAAGACGAGTGTAATACCAACCATTAGACGAGAGAATTCTGCAGACACTCCTCGTATCATATCCACTTGTTTGATGTATTCATCTCTGTTCCTAGGACATACCATATCAATCCGTTGTCGCATCTGTCTCATACAGCGTATTACAAACACATTACAGAATACCAGGATAACAATGTTAGCAAGACTCTCAACAACTGTGAGGATATCATAGGCTGTATAAACCACTGACGTCCAATTCACGGTAGAGTTTTGATAAGTGAAGCAAAAGGAAGTTAACGATAAGTTACATGGATGCGGTATGGCGTTGATTTGTCCGGTCACTTGAAAAGATGCCATAGCAAAGGAGTAGATAATTAGGACTAGGATGGCGATGAATATACGTTGTATTGTTACACTGTTATCATAGAAGAAAGGTTTAAGAAGACTGAGGTAGCGTTCAACACCCATGAAGATGACCACAAACCCTGAGAGCCGAAGACACATCGTACTGACAAAGTTAGAATAGAGGAGACTACCAGAGCCTCCTATCCAAGAACCATAGAGAATAGTTACTATCCAAACACTCTCACCAAACAAGAGTCTGGTCAGATCTGTAGTACATAACACCAAGACTAAGACATTGGGTATGTTATAACTGGTAGGGACATGTTCTTGTTTCCTACTAAACCAAATCAAGACCAGTGCTCCTATATTAGCTGTCACACCAATCACCATACAAAGACTAATCCTAATGGAATCAGTTAAAGGGTGGCACACGGGTAGTTCTTCATTGTACAATGTGGGTAGAATAACCACTCCAGGTGGATAGTTCTCCATTGAGAAGCATGCATCATCCATGGCCATCTTATTCACATGCTAAAGATTCGAAAGAAATTGAGGTTTGTGGATATATACTTGAAGCCGGTAATGTAAAAAAAGTGACGGGAATCCGTTAGGAAAATATATTCTTTTTATCACTCTTCAATCAAGTTTAAAGCGGAGATCAGATCATATCAGGTCACTTTGAATCCTTTAAATTCGTGATGCATGATTATATAATATTCCATCAAAATATAATTTCACAACAAACGGTGCTTATCATTTCATTCAATCAGCAAATGAAATAAGATTTAATTATTCTGGAATGAGAATACCATGAAAATTATATCACTTCCATTCATTAATTGTTGCTTTTATAAACGTGAAACGTCATCGTGAGATCATCCTGAAATGAAATACACACAAGTAAAAATGTTGTGATGAATCCTGTCAATCTGAATCCTAATACTAAGTCGTATCCTTGTTACAAAATGATTTCATATCAGATTTGGTAGAGAGCTTCACTCACGGTCGACTGGAATCTTTTTTAATTTCCGAAATCGCATTCGAATATCGACCACAGTATGATGCATAAAATTCCCGTCGTCTGCGTGCCCATGGCAAATATTTGCCTAAACGATCAATGCGTGCGTAAGGCCAGTTGCAGCAAGAGTCATACGTAGGTGAATATCGATCAATATTATCGACTATATGAAGAAGTAATACTAAAATCCAATTAAACTGTTTAAGCTCTGCATATAAACCCAAATAAGCCAAGCTTAAAACGACATGAGATAGCTTTTCAAATACTTTACGTATTTTGCTTTAAATTCTCCGATGCACGAAAATTGACTTCTCCTTTGTTACATTTAGTTAGCTATATTAATGAACCATTTGTCATTTTCTACGAAGTTAAAGTTTAATTTTGATTCGAGCTATAACTGTCAATCCGCCAACCAAGCCGGAATGTATCCTACAAGACTGTGTTCCATACATCTGCAGTCTCTGATCAGTAGTCGAAAAATGTAAGTCAATAGTTTTGGAATAAAGCTGATAAACCACTAGCAGTTGAAGAGTCTTCTCTGCTAATTCACTTCCCTCCTCATTTCTTAGGATCGATGAAAAGAATAAATATGAAGAAAACGATAGTAGATAAGGCCAGAATGTGTAGACACATGTTAGTAATATTGAACGCTCTCGAACACTCCAACCTCTCTCGGTGGATCTCGTCACGTAAATGGTGAATCTTTGTAAGACTTCACTAGATACTCACATCAGTGCATGGCCTCATTCCATTAATGAACTTCCAATCATATTCTATAGGCCTAGTGGGTGTTTGAGTCTCCTATAGAGAGGAAACGTAAGAACAATAGATAGAAAACAATTCTAGTCTTCTTGACATTAAAATGCATCAAGAAGTAATGCTGATAGAGTATAAGTCTTATAAAAAGTTAACATAAGCATTAAACTTAACGTTGCAATATTTCGCTATTTATCGTATGAATAATATATATAACGATATTCATATATTCATATATTTAACGTCTAACCTTTTTCTTTTTTTCTATTTCAGATCTTCAACTGGCATTTACTTCCAGTTGTATTTGTAAATTAATATCATTCTATTCGATCCAATTCAAACATTCAATACTGGTCTATTCTCAAGAAAACATTTTACATAAAAGGGTAGCAAGGGCTTCGTGTATCATGTTTATATTTAAAATGTCTGAAAATCTTATTTGTAAACATAATCGAAACCTCATATGAAAACTTGATGTTTTTTTTCAGGTTTACTTTTTTGTAGAAGCAATATTATAACAATTACTCAACGGTGTAAAGGAGGTAAAAAAAAAAATCAGCTTTCACCGACATGGCAACAAAACGAATTCCAAATGCCAATAGCATGACATCACTTACATCAGAGTTGGAAATCTCTTTTTATAGGGAATCCTTCCTTGGACTGTCTATTCTTTAGATAAAAAGAAATAGGAGAACCATAATAATTATCCTAAAAGTTTTCTTCGACATTAGATATCTCTTAATTAATCTTTAAAATCTCAAATCTAATCAGATTTTCTTGAAGGTAGGGTTTCGAAAAATTAAATAACTTTATAGCTAGAAATTACTAAAATTTATAGATACTATTCTCAATGAAAAAAGAAATCATGACTGCTTTTAAAATTGTTAATGAAATAAAACAAAATTTTTAGAAATCTTCGTTTTTCATTACTTTGGCTTAACCAAATTATACTTAAACACATGATATTTTTAATAGGTTTGTTGTCATTAATTTCATACTTTCCAAATATTATTTCATTATTTTCATGACAAAGAATATCGAGAAAGTAACTCCTTTTTATTGCGAATTTCAATGAAATTCAGACACACTGATTGTATAAATATATTTTTGATATAATTTGTCATGATTATTATATTTCCAGTTGATATTGTAATCATATCATTTAGGTTATTCTAGATATTTTTCTTCTACATGTAGCATATGACTATATGTATGGTTGTGAAGGTTATGTGATAGAATATTATGTGAACAGGTGAAAGATTATATTTGCCTTTCTAATTCTGAGCGGTAGCCTTTAATATTTGCCTTTCTAATTCTGAGCGGTAGCCTTTAAGATAATTAGAAACATTGCCCAAAGCGAATCTGCAAAGTGCGTTAAAAAAATCCAACAAATTGAATAGAGGAAACAATTTCCATGATGCTAAATTTAGAACAGGTTAAAACTGATGCATTTGCCTATCTTTCAATAAATAATATCGAATAACCACAGAAATGTCTCTAGAACAAAAGGACATTCGTATTCATAATGCATAACGCTGAAGGCACTATAGAGTTGAGTTACATTCAGGGAATTCGTGGGTTTGAACACTGTCTCGTCCTGAAATCTTAATCTATCCGTCAACCCTTAGAAATGTGTCACTAGTCTGAGCAGAAACAAACTGATTCTGTAGCATGAGTAACTAGGCCATCTGTAGATCAACCTTACCATCTTACATTGATGTATCATGACCCACATCAAAAGATTCTTATCAGTCAATATTGTTTGCAAAACGATATTCTTGTATCGCTCATTCAACTTATTTAAAAATACTTAACTTCCTACAATAAACCATGATTGACATCTAAAACATAGAAATACGATGCATGCCCCGTTTTCTTGAAAATATTGTCCTGTGCCAGTTGATACTAATTTTTGTTTTGCATTAAAGGCCAAGTCCACCCTAATGCCAAGTTTAATTGAATAAATAGAGTAAAATTAAACAAGCATAACAGTGAAAATTTTATAGAAATCGGATGTAAAATAAGAAAGTTCCGGCAATTTGAAGAGATATGCATAACATGGGTGGTATGCAAATAAGTGAACAGATGTCACACACTCACTTTTCCTTATGTATTTTATTATTTGATATGACAAATATTTCATTTTTCTGATCCAAGAATGTAAAGCGTGGTTTGACTCCTCATGAAATGTGTAAGAACATCATTACTTTAACTTATTTTCATACAAGGGAGAGATTCTTTATTATCACATCTATAAAAATTGAAATATTTAAAATTTCATATAATGAAATACTTAAGGAAAAGTGAGTGTGTGACCCTTTAGCATTATTACATCTGTGGAAGGGCTAAAAAGAAAGAAAGAAAAAAATTATTACATCTTAGGATTACCTATACAAATTGCTCGTATTTCAATTTTTAAACATTATCCCATAAAAATTATGACATTGAATATCATGGGCCTCATATTCTATCTTTTCTTTTTTTTATTGTTGTTAACATTATAGTAATTACTCTTGTGCATTTTTAAATGCTGATTGATTTACCATGTATCTACTATTCTGTATAGATCCACGTAGGAATGTCAACAAAACAAATTCCCATCGATTATTATGGATAATAAAAGCATTGACTTGACTTGAATCTAATTGAACTTGATAACATCACTCATTCGAATTCAATCGAACAGTATACGTCTTGAAACCCCTTTATTAATTTGTGAAATATCTGTATGTTTAAATATCGTACGTATTCAATTCAAATTCAAATTAACATTTATTTTCTTCCATTGATTTTGACAACATTCAACATCTGTTCAAATAGTACAATTTACATGCATATAAAGTAATATCAGTACAATCAAGAACAAGTTACATAGGGAAGAAGGCGCAGTCCAAATAAGCCAGATGCTTGTAGCTGGTACGCCTGAATACACAATACAATATAATTTAATACAGGAAAAGAAGAAAGGGACAGACAGACAGAGGGAGAGAAGAGGATAGGGAACTTGGAGTAAAGGGAAAGGAAGAGGACTGCAACATAGTAATAATCATCATAATGGAGTTGTATGGCATGCATGGATAATATAGTGGCAAGATATACGGTGAGAGTAAAATACCGAAATACAGGCATTCTTACAAAAAAGATACTGGAAACAGGTTAGAATGATAGTAAGCGAGCATAATACATAAATAAACAAGCAAGGCATCATGAACTATAATCCGATATCATACACTTTTTTTTAGCTTCCATGAGAAGCTTAACAGAGACACAGAATTTCTCATGGGTGCAGGTAAATCGTTCCAAAGCTTAGGGCAGGTGAAACGGATATTATGTTGAAAAATAGGTTTACGGTGTTTGGGAATATAGATTCCATCGGTTGATCTGGTACCATACTTATGAATATCTGAAACACGTTTGAAAAGGCCACAGAACTGGGAAGGTAAATTGTGAGTTTAGACATTTATATAACAAGGTACACTGTTGAAGTTTATTTATATCTAGAATGCGAAGCAATTTAAGAGATTTATATAAAGGATCGCTACTGGAGCGTGGATGAGAACCTGATATGATAACGTAAAGCAATGATAATAGTTTCTTAACATTTAGACTGAATTAAAAAAAAAAAAACATGTAGGTGGCGTGGTCAAGGAGTTTATACACTTTGCATTCATAAAGACCAGTTCTACTCACCGCTAAAGATAAATAGCATCAAGAAAGGAAATCGGATGAGTCATAGCAATAATAATAAAAATAATACAATGCTTTTATAGCGCATATCACTGCCATTGCGTCTCTATGCGCTTTAAGAAAGGGAAGAATAAGGATATAGACAGATGCTATCAAATGCGCAATATAGCTCATTCAAAATGCTTTTTGAACAGATACATTTTCAAGACGGTTTTAAACTGAGATGAATCCTTTAAATGAGATGGAATAGTATTCCAAAGTGAAGGGGCAGCGTGAGCAAATGATCGCTCGCCATAAAACTTGGTCTGAATAACAGGACAATGTAAAAGAAGTTTTTCATTACTCTAATACAGGTCACGGGATTATATATATATAGTTGCTATTCATACTTACGTCATAAGTTTCGTCTATCTGATGAATATCCGATTTATGATAACAGTGTTGCACTTCTTTTTTCAATTCAATTCAATAAAGGTTTATTAAAACATGATTAGCAGTACTCAGACTGAATTGTACATGTTTTACATCAATTGAAATACAAAATTAATACAAATTGCAAAAGTACTAAAACATGTAAAATAGTATGTAAAAAGTTTGTAAAGTAAATTACATTAATGATCACATGAGAAAATATTGAAATATACATATCAAAAGTTGTTAAAAAAAAAACACAACACATATATTATTGTATATATAAGTAAAAGTAATACTTCACTGCTTATTAATTAATATTGCACGATACTAAATAATGGAAAGGTAACAATGTCAAAAAGAAAGAAGAAGAATATTTCTGAAGAAGGTAAGTATTGTACACAATAGAGAAAAGAAATATTCAGTACTGAAGAGAGAAAGAAAGAGAGAGGATTAGATTTAAAAGAGGAGAGGTGAGGGAGACATACAAAAAGAAAGAGAGAAGGACAGAAATTGCTGGAGAATTTGATAAAAATTATGCATACAAGATGTCATGTACAGTATAGTAAGCATAGAACGTAGATGGTAGTGGTTCAATAGCAATAATATACAATTCACATTTTAATACAGATAGATGCTATCAAATGCGCAATATAGCTCATTCAAAATGCTTTTTGAACAGATACGTTTTCAAGACGGTTTTAAACTGAGATATTGTGGATGAATCCTTCAATTGAGATGGAATAGTATTCCAAAGTGAAGGGGCAGCGTGAGCAAATGATCGCTCGCCATAAAACTTGGTCTGAATAATAGGACAATCTAAAAGAAGTTTTTCATTACTGTAATACAGGTCGCGGGATTATATATATAGTTGCTATTCATACTTACATCATAAGTTTCGTCTATCTGATGAATATCCGATTTATGATAACAGTGTTGCACTTCATTTATTCAACCCTCCTTTGGTGTAAGTCATGGTCGTTCTTTATTCAGGATTTTATCAGTTTATCAGAAGGTGAAATTGATTTACTTCTAGATGATGTTACATTAAATTCTTTTCTTTTTTTTCAACTCTCAGCATGATTGAATTATATATGTTACATTTTATTACCATTATTCAACAAATTATCGAAGAAGAACTTTTCTAAAAGTAGTGTATTCTCCACAGTTTTGGTACCATGAACAATTATAAGAAAATGAGTGTGAAACTAAAAATATAATGATTAAACAGTGTGAACACCTTGAGTTTACCAGAGTAGAAGGCATGTAAAACATCTCTTTCCTGAGAATGGAACAAAAAGGCATATGATGAAGATGAAAATTCTTGCAGATGAATATCAAAATAGCGAAATTTCATCTATCCTGCTACTACTTCAAATGACACTGTAGCGTTGATTAGATTACAATATCTCAGCTATGCCTCTCGCTTCATCTAATCTCATTTTCTCGACAGATAATTACATTTAAATGAATTCATAACTTGATTAAATGCTAGTTCTGATTTATTCGAATAATTTGTATTGGCACATTGGTTCTAAAAATATACCAGGTTGTCTGTCGTTTACTCAGTACTTTGGATCATGTCCTTTACGTTTGATGAAATCTGAATAAGGAGATATGAATACGGAATTCAGAGAATATTTTTCTGCGAATAAAAGGTCGGTAAATGTCTCACTATTTTCTACGTTATGTTGTGGACATATTTGAAAGGGCTCCTGTTACAAATGGCTTCGGGATATTGAAATATAAATACTTGATGTCATGTTTTTCCCCCTTTTAGAGTCCATTTGTAATTCTGTACTTTTTCTGTGGAAGAAATATATATAAAATAAGTTTGGCTCTGTAGTAGTAAAGCTCGTAGTAGCGGTTTACACCCCAAATATAGTTGCAATTTGGTCTCCCAAACTTTCTCCCACCTCAAAACACTGAAACATAATATCCCGGCGGCACAAAATCTGACTGCTGCGCATTTTCCTCCAAGTTACCCACACCAGTAGTTTGAATACATCTCTAGATCATACCCTACTCTCTACCGTACTATTATGTCTAACATTACGCCTATGGCGACAATAGTATTCCCAGTGAGAACCAATTAAAGCTTTTAAATCCAGGGCAAGATTCACAGAAACAATTTTCTTTTGAACACAAATGTCTACACTAACCGCAAATATAATCGCTCAAAGTCAATGAGGCGAATTGGCTCAGTCGGTAAAGCGTCTGCCTGTCGAACCAAAGATCGTGGGTTCGAATCCACCCTGGGCGGATGACTGAAGCCTGCGTTGTGTGTTAACGTGCCCCTCCCTTGTTTCATAGACGCAGGCTATGTTACAGTGGAAAACACACCCTTTGACAGGACGTTAACTGGAGGTCCCGTGTAGAGGACAGTCACCATCTTTGCACGTTAAGAACCAACTGCACTATTCGAATAAGTGCAGGGGAAACCCCGGTGTAGTGGTACACCTGCACATCCCAATCAGTTAAAATAAAATGAGAGTTTTAAATCTGACTATGCTATATAAATGTATCTTCATTTCTAATGAATGAGCCATGTTGACACAATTATTCAGTCATCGCATTTCCCCCACGCCTCTGGATATCGACGTTCTGCTTAAAAATTTGCTTTCTTTCTTTTCTTTTTTTTTCTCTCTAAAAATAATTTTTAAAGGGTGTTCCAGATTTGTTTCTTTTTAAATTTAAAAAAAACTTCCCTAGTACTTTCTTAGATTGCCAAATATATATTTTAATGTTGCGAGTTCGTTAATATTCATTAAGAAGAGAGAAAAAAATAAAAGGGATTTATATGTATTACATGTACATGATATACCCTACCTTAAAGGAGAATGAAACCCTGAGGAAAAATAAATTTTAATGAAAAGAGAGGATAGAGAGAAGCAATTAAAAAAAAAAAGTTCCATCAAAATCCGTTATGAAATGAGTTATGAATGTTTGAAAATTCTCAATTTACTTCCTATGGTGATCCTCAAATTGGCAATGTTGCTTCAAAGTGACAGGTTTAGTAGTTCAACTCTTGATATGTTTTGTACACAAAATTTCATATTTTCCTCATTATCTCTCAAGGTGCAGCTTGTTTCCTTCTTAGCTCAAGATATATCATGGGAAAACGTATTTGACACAACATATGTTGAGTTCACAGAAAGACAAGGAGCATCTTTAGAGATTAAATTGCTTCTCTCTATCCACTCTTTTCATTAAAATGGATATTTCCCTATAGTTTCATTCTCTTTTAATACAGTAAACACCCCAACAAATATTTTATCTTTGTTCGTAATTGATGAATACAAATCGAAAACTCAATAATGTTTTTGCTTAGATGACGAACGTATGTAAATCTAAATGAAGGGAAACCTTATTCCAAACTAGAAAATATACATAATCACATATTTTACGGTTTCATTTAGTGCTAAATATGACTTGAAGTAGGTTTTGTATGACTTCCGTTGTCACTATCATTTTGTTGGTTTAGTGATACTCTGGTTTATAGAAATTTTGTTATGAGATTCATAACAGTTGAGAGGTAAGGGAGTGATTTTTCATAAACCAGGTCACAGTTTCCAGTGGCGTAGCCTGGATCCAGCAATCAATGGGGCACCTGTTTTACTATCAGGATGAATGCAAGAGAACAGGGCCATTTAGTGAGGAAGGGCGTGAGAAGGGTTCCCTTTCTCTCTCTCACTTTCTCTCTTTTATATTCTGTTCACCGTTCGAAGGGGGAATGTGCTTCCCCCCCCCCCTATGGTGCCCCTGTACTACGCATTGAACATTTCATATATTTTGTATTATAATTACACCGATCTGTTGTAAGGTTTTCTGCATATTAAAGACCTAAAACCATAACATAAAAATGGTTATACATTTTAAAGGGAACCGTTTGTAAAGATGATAAGGGGAGGGTTCAAATTCAAAGTTAACTGATATAATAGACAGTTTGTTAGTGATTCAACCTGGTTAAGTTGATGGAACGAATGGGGAAGGTAATGAGTTCGGTGCTTAGCTTGCTTGGTATATCAAGCAATGAATGGTGTTAGGTCTCTTTACCATCACTTCATCCGACCTCTCATCTATAGATGTGTGCATACTTATGTATCTTATATTCATAGATTAAACGCCTGAGTAGCCTACATCAATTCCACGGAGAACAATCTGTTTGATCACGTAAAGATCACAGCACATCTTACTGCCGGACTAAGACTAGTCTTTTAAAGAAAGTGCACATGTATATTAGACATGAAGATTATAAGAATGCATATCCTTCCGCCTAACGTTTCGAGTGTATAAATGAATATAAATCGATATTTCGGACTGGTTCAAGGTTTCAGTCGAGGAACAGGGCCCATTCGGTATACGAATGGCAGTGACGTCATACAAATTCTATCATGACTGCCCAACGACTGATAGGTATTTGGGCCTTTTTCTTTTTCTTTTTTTTAATATATATATATACCTTGCAATTTCATTGTTACTGTTTCAAAACCATTCAGGCCTTAATAAAAAAAATTAAAAAAATCAAAGTTTTTCAATTCCATGTCTTTTTCCTTCTTATCTTTCAAAATCTTGTTGTATTCGGGTCGTATACAAGGTTTATGTTGGTATGCCTTTGTTAGATCTAGTGGCGTATCTAGGGATTATGGCGCCTGGGGAAAACAATGCAGTTACCCCCTCCCCCCCCCCCCCCCCACGAGTGCCCAAACCTATCTATGTTAATGTACACGCGATGGAGTAAAGCGACCGAGAGGCAATTTTTCCATTATTTACCATAGAAATTGCAATTTATTGTGCATTTTACCAGGAAATTTTGCAATTGACCATCGTAATTGAGCGGTATAGAGAAGCTCGAACTTTATACATTGATGAACGGTTTTCTATTCACTCACTTCTACAATCGGGAGCAAAACTAAACGAAAACCCTTGAGAAATTCATCAAGGCGACCTAAAGTTGATATTTATTTCAAATGTTGAACCTTTGCAAATGCTGTTTTATACACTTTATCCTATATTGGGGGGGGGGGGGGGGATTATTAGCAGGAGTCTGATGAAACTTACATTATAGCGAGCAAAGCAACGGCAATTGCATCTTTATTTTTCAAATGTTGAGCCCTTTAAGCTATTTAAGAACTCTATACTAGGGGAACAAAATTACGAGATCCTGAAAGAAAATAATTATGCGAGGGAGCAAAGCGACCGAGTTTTGGAAATTTTTCGCATTTCAAACCCTCAGAATCTAGATTTCTAGTGCATTTACCCTACGGATTGGGGGGGGGGCGCATAATCCGTAAGGATCATGATTTTTCTTCATCCCCCCTTTTTTTCTTTCTCTCTTTTGCGTTTTTGCGCCCCCTCCAAGTGCAGCCCGGGGCACGTGCCCCTGCCCCCCCCCCCCCAGATACGCCACTGGGTAGATCCAAAGATGGCGCAAAGTGTATGCAATCCTTCTACTTTCGAAAGTCGTGATCTGCAGGTCTGGCCAACTACCATGATCATGAGAGTATATTATAGCGCACCCTCTCCTTTTAGAAGTCCTCGGTTACATGTCGTTTTTCCGAAGGTTCATAATTCCGATAGGTTCGTTATTCCGAAGGTTCGTAATTCCGAAGGTTCGTTTTTCCAAAAATGAAAGAGGGTTCATAATTCCGAAAGTTCGCATTTCCGAAAATGAAATAGGGTTCGTAATTTCGAAAATGAAATAGGGTTCATAATTCCGAAAATGAAATAGGGTTCGTAATTCCGAAAATGAATTAGTGTTCGTAATTCCGAAAATTAAATAGTGTTCGTAATTCCGAAAATTAAATAGTGTTCGTAATTCCAAAAATGAAAAATAGGGTTCATAATTCCGAAAATTAAATAAGGTACCTAAAAAGGAGGGGGACCGAAACAACTGTGCAGCCCACCCCCCCCCCCCCTTCATATCAAGGGTCAAAAAAAAAAAAAAAGAGAGAAAAAAAGAGAGAGATCAAAGAGAAAAGCAAACTATTAAGAAATAAGAACCAGTGAATTATCTGGTGGCCGCCGGATAATTCTATTTTTTCTTTATGTTATTCTTTGTTTTTCCTTCTATCTTCTCTTTCTATCTTTCCTTATGTTATTCTTTGTTTATATCCTTCTTTCATTTCCTCATTCCATCTACAAGATAACATAAGGAAAGATAGGATTATTAGGCGGCCACCAGATAATTCTGTCTTTCCTTATATTATGTTATCTTTGCCTTCTATCTTTCATTATGTTATGTTGTAGATAGAAAAGAGAAATGAAAGAAGGACAAAAACAAAGAATAACACAAGGAAAGACAGAAAAAGAAGAAGATAGAAGGAAAAACAAAGAATACCATAAGGAAGATAGGAAGAGGAAGTGAAAGAAGGATAAAAACAAAATAACATAAGGAAAGATAGAATTATCCGGCGGCCGCCAGATAATTCACTGGTTCTTATTCTGTAATGGTTTTCTTTTCTCTTTTATCTCCCTCCCTTTTTTTTTTTTTTTTACCTTTGATAAGGGGAAGGGGGGGGGGCTGCTCAGTCGTCCCCCCCCCCCTCGTTTTAAAGTATCTTATTTCATTTTTGGAATTATGACCCCTATTTCATTTTCGGAATTATGAACCGTATTTCATTTTCGGAATTAGTATCCCTTTTTCATTTTTGGAATTACGTACCCTATTTCATTTTCGGAATTATGAACCTTCAGAAATATGAACCCTAAATCATTTTCGGAATTATGAAACTTCGGATAAACGAACCTTCGGAATAACGAACCTTCGGAATAATCCAACAAATGTTCGGAATTATGAACCCTTTTTCATTTTCGGAATTATGAACCCTATTTCATTTTTCGGAATTAGTATCCCTATTTCATTTTTGGAATTACGTACCCTATTTCATTTTCGGAATCATGAACCCTTTTTCATTTTCGGAATTATGAACCTTCTGGAAATATGAACCCTAATTCATTTTCAGATTTATGAAACTTCGGATAAACGAACCTTTAGAATAACGAACCTTCGGAATAATGCAACAAATGTTCGGAATTATGAACCCTTTTCATTTTCGGAATTATGAACCCTATTTCATTTTTCGGAATTAGTATCCCTATTTCATTTTGGAATTACGTATCCTATTTCATGGGAAATTTGTGTTTTGGAATTATGAATTTTCGGAAATACGAAACCTTCGGCAAAACGAACCTTCGGAAAAACGAGTGCTCCCCGATGGGAGCCATCATCATTAGAATGCGGACGTAATTATTTCTCTTCGCGTGAATATATGTAAATGAGTCTCATTAAAAGCAGATGACTGATCTTTGACCTCGAATAAGTGATAATGAGTAGGGCAATGAAAGTACTCGTAATCATTTTCTTTGACTTCAGCATATGCTTCTAGCCCATGCCCTTTTCGAATTGTATTTTTCTCTCTCAAAAGGCTACTATATTTTGTCTGATCATTCTTGTTTTTTATTAGTATGTTACAGTGTATACTCCAAGGCTTTATCCTTCGCTTTCATTCATTCTTCTTTTTTTACATAGAGGTCAAACAATATCTTCAGTACCAAGAATAAGAAGGGATTGGTTTGAGATTGGACTAAGGAGTGATGGTTCATTTCACTAATGCATTTCTTTAGCTGTCTTCCTGAGTGACGTACCTATGAGATTTTCAAGTCCGCTTCACTAAGTAATTACTTTTCTAGAGAAGAAGTTAATTTGAATAATTTTCTTTGTCGCCATTACCAAAAGGCGGATGGTTATTTTAGTTGCCTACCGCAATCTGAAACGATTATAAGGAAAGATGGCCACCCCTTCCCCCCACAAGTAAGCCAGAACATATCATGAAACACAAATGTGGGTGTGTGTATGTGTGTGTGTGTGTGTGTGTGTGTGTGTGTACATTGAAATCAAAGTAGAACTGCAAGAGACCAAATTGGTGTTGTGTAATTGTTATTTTCCAACAAGAGATAAAGAAAAGATGCAACTTGAATTTTTAAAAGAATTGGATAACTGCATTTCAAAATTTCAAAACACGGGACAGTTATTTCTGTTAGGAGGAGATTTCAATACAATAATGGATGGGGATTTAGATTATATGGGACCAAAGAACGTTTCAAAAACCAAGTTTAATGAGAAATTTATAGATTTTCTTGACAGATTTAGTTTAGTAGACATATGGCGAAAAAGAAATCCACATAATAAACAATTCACATTCAGACAAAAGTGGCCAATTATACAGAGTCGTTTAGACTATTGGTTTGGCTCTTCCAGTTTACAAAATTTTGTTAAAAACTGTGAGATTTTGACATCAATTACTCCCGATCACTCTGCTGTTCTGTTGCAACTTAGGAATTTTTTAGAGACACCAAACTTTGGTAAATCCTATTGGAAATTTGATAGTAGTTTGTGTGCAGATCAGGAATTTGAAATAGTTTTAAAGATGAAATAAGAGAATTAAAAGAAGAGTGGACACCTAAAATACCTGACAAATTAGTATTATGGGACTTTCTTAAAATGAAAATGAGGGAATATATTATTAGTTACACAAAGAAAAAGGCGAAACTTAGAAAACATGAAATTCATAAATTAGAAGAAGAAATCAAATATCTTGAAAATCAGCTTTTGGATGTAGCGTCTAGAACTGTAGTTGTTGAAATTGAGGAAAAGAAATCCAGGTTAAACAAACTTTATGACTATGCTCGACATGGTTTAAAAATCCGATCTAGGGCTGAATATTTTGAGGAAGGAGAAAAGAAAACACAATATTTTGAACAGTTATTAAAGTCCAATAAAAGGAAAAGTGTTATAAATGAATTATATAATCAAGATGAAGAGTTATTAAAAGACCGTAAGGAAATATTAAAGATTATGAAATCCTATTATGAAAAGTTGTATTCACATGATGAGGCAGTCAGTGATCAAAATGATCTATTTCTTAACGATATTCCAAAATTAAGCAAAGAAAATCGAGAGTTCTGTGAAGGAAAAGTAACTAGAAATGAATGTTTCAGTGTTTTAAAAGAAATGAAATTCAATAAATCTCCAGGGAATGACGGTTTCACGGTAGAATTTTATTATACTTTTTGGTCAGTTTTGGGGGAAACCTTAGTAGAGGTATTGAATGAAGCATATGATAGGGGTAATTTGTCAACATCGCAAAAGCAAGGTGTAATTACATTATTGGAAAAAGAGGGAAAGAATAAAATGTATGTTCAAAATTATAGACCGATTACGCTTCTAAATGTTGATTTCAAGATATTATCGAAAGTATTAGCAAAAAGAATAAAAAAGGTTTTAAGTGAGATAATCCATCATGACCAAGTAGGTTATATCAAAGATAGGAATATAGGAGAAGCTGTAAGACTAGTTGATGATATGTTATTTCATTCGTTTGATCAGAATATTGGATTTTTAGTCACAGTGGACTTTGAAAAGGCATTTGACTCGGTTTCTCATGATTTTTTATTTAATATCCTAGAATTATTTGGATTTGGTCATACGTTTCGTTCATGGGTCAAGGTGCTTTACACAGATATTACCAGTTGTATAATGAATGGGGGATATTCCACGGGATATTTTAACTTGAAGCGAGGAGTAAGACAGGGAGATCCATTGTCGCCATACTTGTTTCTATTAGCTATCGAAACTATAGCTCTGGAAATAAGGAAAGATAATGCAGTGAAGGGAGTTCAATTTGAAAAAAATGAAATAAAACAAATTTTGTATGCAGATGATATTTCCCTTTTTGTGAAAGATACGAATTCAATTAATAGGCTACAATATCTTTTTGAAGAATTCAGGAAAGTCAGCGGTCTTAAAATCAATAAAGGAAAAACAAACTTTTTGTGGATGGGCAAGGATAGTGATAGACCTCATATACCTTTGTTTGGAAACCTAGTTCAGCAAGTTAAAATATTGGGTATTCATTTTTCTGTAGATGTTAGAATAAAAGAAGATTTGAATTACAAAGAGATACTTAGTAAAATAAAGAGGCTATTAGGATGGTGGAAAGAGAGGGATTTAACACTTATGGGTAAGATACACTTGTTAAAAACATATGCACTGTCAAGGTTGAACTATGTCTCATCTCTTATAGTAGTCCCTCAGTGGTTGCTTAATGAGGTGGAAAAAATTACTTTTGAATTTTTATGGGCAGGAAAAGACCGTATAAAAAGGAAAGTAATGTATCAGGACTACGCTTACGGGGGGTTGAGAATGATGAATTTTAGACTTTTTGTGAAGACCCAACGTATAATGTGGTTAAAACATTTATTATATGGAGAAAAGAATGCTGGATGGAAACTGTACTTTGATCACTGCTTTCGAACCGTAGGGGGGAGATTTTTGTTTTTATGTAACTACGATACGTCCAAATTAACACTGAAAATACCTCCATTTTATTTAGAAATGTTGAAGGCTTGGCAGGATATGGGAAAATTCAGATACTCTGAAAATGAAGTGAATCCTATAATATTTAATAACAGAAATATATGTATGAAAGGTAAAAATGACTTTTGATAAAGATTTATTTGATAAAGGCATATACCATGTAAACCATATTTTTGATAATGGTCAATTGAAACCTGTGGCCCATTTCCAAAATATTGGGTTAAACGCGAATCAATTGCTTCAGATTATCGAAATTGCACATGTTATACCCACTAGTTGGAAGAACGCCATCCCCTCTGTTAAATTTCAGCAAGTTGATTTGTTTGATTTTGATATGAACCTAAATATTTCTGGTCAGATAACAATGTTTCAGGCTACAAAATCAAAGAAAATTTATGACTGTTTTGTCAAAGATTTACGTGAATCATTTAACTTGCAAGTAAAGGATTGTAGTAGCAAATTTGACTTAACGGATAAAGAAATAAGTGATCTTTTCATAACAGCAAGATGCACAACACTTATCAGAAAACAGAGAGAATTTCAGTTCATGCAATTACACGGAGTCATATACACAAAAGTACAGCTAATGAAGTTTGGTTTTGTTGAGGACGATTTCTGTTCATTTTGCAAAAAGGACAAAGAAACCTACTTACACTTATTTTCCAATTGTGGGAAGGTCAAAGAGTTATGGCAATTTACTATTGAACACTTTGATTTAGTTGAATTAAGGGATATGAAGTGGCGAGATATATTTTTAGGATTATCGGGCAACTCAAATAGAATTAAGTGTGTGAATAGCATTATAATTTGGGTAAAATATACAATTTTTAAATCAAGGGCAGAAGGTCATTTACCTTCCAGTATCAAGATACAGAAAATTATTACGGATTTTATAGGGGAAGAAAAGGAATTAGCTACGAAAACGGGTAGGTTGTCAGTACACCTACAAAAATGGGAAGAACTAAAGGTAAATATGAGTGTGAACGGGTAACCTTATTGTAATTGTGTTGTGTGTGTGTGTGTGTGTGTGTGTGTGTGTGTATGTGCGTGTGGGAGTGGGCGTGTGGTGTGTGTATGGGTGTGTGTGAGAGAGAGAGGGAGGGTGTGTGTGTGTGTGTGTGGGGGGGGGGGGGTTGGTAATGGTTTGTTTTCATTCTTTTGTTTTTTCTGACTCATTGTAGGCCTGTAATTATGTAGGCCTATTGATTTAGGATATTTTTATTTCGTGAGTATGATTGATAACCTATGAATTGTATCTTTTTTTTTTTGTATGAAGTCAGTCTGTATTAGTCATTTCCATTTTGCAATGAAGAATTATTTTTATTAATTATACGTGTATACATGTATATACATGTGTATTAATTCTCGTGTTCATGGGGGGGGGGGTATTTTATGAAAAGATTTCATTTAATGTTTTCTTCAAATTTTTCGAATTTCAATTATTCATTGATAGAAAATGTTACAAGAAAATCTGTTTTAGTTGTCATATGCATTTACTTTCATTGAAATGTTGAATTATGATTTATGTATAATTACTGAGTGGAATCAAAATAAAGATCATTGAAAAAAAAAAGTGTGTGTGTGCGCGCGCGCGGGTGTGTGTGCGTGTGCGGTGTGTGTGTGTGTGTGTGTGTGTGGGTGGATGTGGGTAGGTGTGTGTTGGGGTGTGCGTGGGGGGGGGGTATAAAGCCTATCAAAAAATCACAGCTACAACACTTTTACAAAGTATACTATAAAATACAGCATAGCTAAATATAAAGAGACGGAATGTGCTCTGCTGTCAAATTTGATTGATGCCCTGAGATTTCATGGTTATATCATCATGATCATGTATATGGAGGGTTTGAAAATATTATTTTTGTGGCGCAAATCATTCTTCTCTCTCTCTCTCTCTCTCTCTCTCTCTCTCTCTTTGCTTTTTTCCAGAGGGTTTATTATTCTATTTCATTTACATATCATACATATTTACAAAAATATAAAAGGATACAGGCAATGCTTTTAAAACTAAAATAGTCATTAATTCTGGAAAGAAAAAAAAAACTGCAATATATCAATTATTTTCTTGACTTATTTGAAGTTGAATTGTTTAATTTCTTTGTATTTCAAATAAAACTTGAATGATAAGATAAAATCACTGATCAACCTTTTCTTATTATGATATGAATTTCTTAAGCTATATATTTTACGTAATGATTATAAACGATAAACTGAGAAAAATTTATCATAAAAGTGATCAAACTAAACATTGGGTCTTTTATTTTAAAACCAGCAGTACCAACTAATAACATCTTCATATTTATTCAAATTTCTTTTTTGAACATAAAATAGATCATCCGAGAAATAATTTTCCAATATACCTGCACTTTTTTTTAAACAATATTTTTTTATACAATAGAACAAGAAATGAACAATAATTTCTGTTCCGTTACACGCTTCACATTGCTTCGATTTTACGATCTTCCAGTTATCATGTTTATACAGTCAGATTATCACGAGAGGGTAATATTCTATGAAAAAAATTTGAAGTTTAATCCTGTTCTCTTAAATCTTTTAAAACTTAAACTCAAGGACGTCATTCAAAGGAAAAAAAAAACTCTGGCAAGTCTGAAACTTGAATGTAGAAATATTTTCTTTCTTACAATAAATGGTAATTTT
This sequence comes from Heliocidaris tuberculata, assembly GCA_025618425.1. NCBI lineage: Eukaryota > Metazoa > Echinodermata > Echinoidea > Camarodonta > Echinometridae > Heliocidaris > Heliocidaris tuberculata. The sequence goes on along the minus strand of CM046835.1, from coordinate 1,099,670 downwards.
TAGCTTTCGTATATATTCTCCAAGTGAAGTTTCAATTTCTTCTGGGTCATAAAGTCATCATGATGGTCCTTTAAAAAACTTAATTTTCCTAACCAACATTTAGGAAAAACCTTTTTTTTTTAAGTTTTGCTAATATAAAAGAGAACAATAGGTTGCTAACATCAAATTTGTCACTAAAAGAAGGATCTTTCCATTTACCTTTATAAATAACATCCTTAACTTGAATAAATTCCCACTTCCTTCCATTCCTGAGTATCTATTGGTCGCTTATTTATTACGATGTTACTGTTATTCCAAAGTATTTCATTGTGGATATTCTTAACACCTAATTTATTGGTATAATGCAGTTCTGCCCATACACAGTCATGATAAATCAATATAGAAAGTTGGAAGATTTTTTTCTTTCTGCATAAGTCTCTCATGTGTTTTGGATAACAATTAAGTTGGAAACAATAAGGAATTCCCCCAGATAGCTCTAGGAGAAAAGAGTTTTCCACATGTATCCATGACAGTTTAAGTGAATTTGATTTCAAATGTAGATCAATCATCCCGAGTCCACCTTCTACTTCTGGTCTAATACAAATATTACGTTTAACTTTTTTCACGTTTTGAGTTCCATGAAAAGGAATAAATAGTTTTATTTGTATGTATATAATCCGGCATCGGAACTACCGTGGCCGCATAGATAATTTGAGGTACAACAATGACAATTTTCCCATAGCATGTAAGCCGTCTCATTTTCCATGTCTTTAAAATGTTGTTTATCTTTTCAATTTGTCCTTCCCAAATTTAGGCTTTGTACATAATGCTCGTTTTTCCCCACGAATATTCCTAAATACCATGAATACTTACTGGTTCTTCTGTGAAATCGAAATCGTTTAATTCTTTATTGAAATCCATTATTTTTAACATCGTTGTCTTGTTCCAGTTCACTTTTGGGCCTGTAATGTTGCCAAAATGTATCAATCTCTTTCATAACATGATTAACAAATTTCACTGAATCTACAAATATCGCCGGGTTGTCAGCGAATTGAGTTATCTTCACATCAATATCTTGCAAATATAAAAAATCTGTTGTAATATCTATTCTCTTAATTTTTTTTTTTTTTTTGCGCAAATCATTCTATCTGTCATCTACAATATCCAGTTTGTTTAGACCTCTCCCGATGATAGTTTCTTTCACCCTACCACGTAGCTATAATTTAAAATCTAAGGGGGCGGTTCTGAGCAAGCGAAGCGTGCTCCCCAGGGGGTGGGTGCAGGGAGGGGGGGGGGGGGAGTTTCCCCTTCCCGCGCGAAGCGTGAAAGCTTTGAAGCTTTGAAGTTTGAGCAAATTTGAGAGAAAGATAAAGGCTCGTAACACTTTTTTCAGGCGGAAAGTTAGTTCGACGCCCTGACTGCCTCTCAACTATTTGGACGCAATAATGCACTTTATGTACCAGGGGTGGGCGCAGGGAGGGGGGGGGGGGGTTAAATCCCCTTCCCGCGCGAAGCTCGAAAGCTTTGAAGTTTTAGCAAATTTGAGAGAAAGATAACGGCTCGTAGAACCTCTTTTTTTTAGGCAGAAAGTTAGACGCCTTGACTGCTTTTCAATTATTTGGACGCAATACTGCACTGTATGTAACAGGGATAGGAGCAGGGAAGGGAGGGTTTATTCCCTTTCCGCGCGAAGCGCAAAAACTTTGACGTTTTCGCGAAATTAAGAGATAGATAATGGCTCGCATAGCACCTTTTTTGGACGCAATATTGCACTGTATGTACCAGGGGTGGGCGCAGTTACTACGCCCCGACTGACTTTTAATTATTTGGACGCAACACTGTACTGTACATGTAACAGGGGTGGGCGCAGGGAAGGGGAGTTTCCACCTTCCCTCGCAAAGCGCGAAAACTTCGAAGTTTTAGCAGATTTTGAGAGAAAGATAATGGCTCGTAGCATCTTTTTAGGCTTTTTTTTTTCCTCTCACTTTTCCCCGCTCTTTCGCCATCGCTTTTTTTTTTTTTTTTTTTTTTTTTTTTTTTTTTTTTTTTTTTTTTTAGTTGGCGTTTTTTTTGTTGTTGTTGATTTTTTTCGGGGGAGGGGGGCAACCGCCCCAATCACTCCCCTGGCTACTCTCCTGCTTTCACCCTGTATTCATAAAGGAAAAATAGAACTATGATAGGCTATGTCGTTAAATGTAGTAAGATACTAATGTTGAGCCCTCCACGGTGTGTAAGCATAGTAAGCATGGTAAGCATACAAAAACTGAGACTTATCTCACAAAAAATTGCAATGTCATAAAATTGAAAGACTGTTATTTAGTCTCCTCCTGAATGTGTTTTATGTCCGTATCCATTTGCTTTGTCATATGAAAAGTAGTATCCCTTAATTTTCTTCTTATCCTGCCGTTCGCAATTATTCTCTTTCTCTTATTCTCTTTCTCTCTCTTCCGCTCCCTCTCTATTACAATTCTGCCTTTCTCCTTCATTAATCCTTCTCTCTTTATGCGTTTCCTTTATCAAATTTTCCAGTTTATCTCAACTTTAACCCTCGTGATAGCCCTATCAATCCTTTCTTCCTTCGGTTTGTCTTTCATTATAGCCAGTATAGTATCTCCTCGTCCTTCTTTATCATACCCCCGGTCTCTCTTCCTTCATCCTAAATCTCTCTGTCTCTCATCTCCGGTTCTTTTTCGTTCACTCTTCCTCCTTGACAAGTTTCATAACCCCATCCCATCATGCCCATCCTTCTCTAAAGTCGCCCGAATCATATCTTTCTCAGGTGGACTTCTCCAACATTATACCATGTCTTTCTCTCTTGACTGTCCGATAGCCTATCCTTAAAATCTCTTTCAGCTTATTTCTCCTTCATTAGGCCTACTATATCTTCTTCTATTTAGCCCCCACCCTTTCTCCCTCCTTAATTTATCGAGTTATATGTAGCAAACAAAACAAAACCACTTTTACACTCATACACAGTAGGTGGAACACAGTGGCGTATCTAGGTATTCTGGCGCCCGGGGCAACTATCAAATCTGCGCCCCCCCCCCCCCCATGCCCAAACTCAGATTAATGAGCGTTTATAATTTAGCAATGACACTACGTGAAAAAGAGTTTTGATGCACATAACCCGGGGTTGTTTGCCCAAATTTGATGAGGTATTGTATAAGCGAGGGAGCAACGCGACCAAGCGGTAGATTTTTTTTTCTTTTTCTTTTTCACCTCTCAAATTGAAATTTCTTATGTATTTGACCCTTATAAAAAGAGAAAAAAAAAATCCAAAGGAATACAGAGACCTAGCAATAGTTTTTATGTTTTTTTTTTTAATTTAGAACATTCCTATTTGGGGGGGGGGGGGGCGCAAAATGATTGATAACCCTGAAGAAATATATTTGAGGAATTAAGTAAGGCAATTGCAAGGCAAATTTATGATTTCTTTCAAATGTTCTACACTAGTGCTTTTTATGCTTTTTATGCTTTTCAAGCTCCTGCCTTATGCGGGGGGGGGGGGGGGGCAAAGCAACTAGAATCAATAATGGATAACACTTTAAAAACGCCATTAGGGGCGCAAAATAGCTAGATTTTGAACATAATTGTGCGAGGGAGCAAAGCGACCGAGCTATAGAATTTTTTTTATTTCAAACCCTTTAAAACACAATTTCTTATGAATTTTGTCTTGTATTTCTCCCCCTTTTCTTTCTCTCTTGTGTTTTTTGCGCCCCCCCCCCTTCAAGTGCCGCCCCCCGTAGATACGCCACTGGTGGAACAATGTGTACTGTGTATATGATCCCAATGTACTCCTTTGCAAATCTATTCGTGATTTAATTTTTTTATTTTAAAAAAGAAGCTGTGAGAAATGATACGGATTGTCATATTAAATCACCTGTGGAATTCGTAATAAACTTGTTTTGCACGTTTATGCATTTAACATAATGATAATAACTTTACAGTGCGGAATTATTTGATTATAAAATGCATAAATTTGTAATGAAATACTACAGCGGCTGTGTTTCTTGCGAGCCCCAACATGGGGACCTGTCACATAAAAAACAGAGGGCGTTGCGTTATCCAGTGGTAGAAATCGATGGCACAAATACGTCCACAGTGACATTACATCCTACGGATTGCCTGGTAACATCGATACATCAGTATGAATAGGAAAACAATAGTATCGAGGCACTCTAAATTCAGAAATACGAAGAACTATTGCCAAGAACGTGAATTAAAAGGTTCTTAATAGGAAGAATAAAATAAAATATGGATAGCGAATGGCAGTCAAACATCGATCTCTACCAAGTAGAGATCGATGCAGTCAAACGACCTTTTACATGATAAACAGACAGGTTCCCAAAATAACATGTTCACAAAAGAACCGGATACACCAAGCATAATAAAACGTGGGATGGCAGGTGGAATCGTTGAATAAGATCCTCCAATATTAATACGTTTTTGGGTGGTTTTTTTGGTGGTTTTTTTAACCATTCTGAATAATAGAGGATATTATACATTTTGTATGTTCTTGATCTTTGCCCCATATGATAACGACTAACGTTCTTTTCAAAAGTTTATTTTGTCTTTAATACTTACATAACGTAATATTTTCTACATTTTTGGTAGACGACAGTTCGAGTTTGTCATAATTTTCACGCTTTCATTTATCTCCGTTTTAAAGCAGTGTCTGTTTTTTGTGTAATATGCATGACATATTATTACTGTATAATTTCTAACTTTCCCCTGGCCCAACTATCAGCATAAATCCAGGGCTCAGATTGGCTTTGACAGCAGCCTGCATACCCACTCACCTACCTAGACAAGATTCTTTTTAATGTATTTCTCGTCGACACTTACATAAAAACAAAAATAATCTTGCAAGAGCCACATATATTATCTTCCATTGACAAAATTAGTTTTAATGTGAAATAAAGCACATGAAAAATGTGTCAACTCCATTCATTTGAAAATGGTACAAACACATACTTTAGTTCAATTATCACAATATATTACCATATTTGTTAACATAAAATTTATACAAAAATTACACAATGAAGTACATCCAATGATTATACTGAGTAGTAAAGAGTGAATACAGTCATGATACAGAATAGGGTACACACAGCAAGGAAAATAGATTCCATTACAATAGGAGTCTATCACTTACATAAAGATAACATGTACATTTATTACTAGGATTGTCTTAAAGTTTATGGTACTTTGGTTTTGATTAAGATCATCATGTTCTAGTATGGTTGGTTTTTGTAGAACACAAATGATAAAACGACATCTTCTATTGAACAAACACCATCAAAATGACACATCACATTTATGGTTTTATGACATGGTAAAGCAACTTATTCAAAGCAGTATGTGTACAAAAGTTGACTTTCATTCATATTTCAGATTAAATCAAATTACCTAAGATCATCTAACCTTTTTATATACATGTACACAATTCAGGATGTAGACTATTCCTGTCAACATTCTACAGACAATTTAACAAGTATATTTATAATATTAAGTTCTTGTAGACCACATATCAAATATTCTCTATGTGCTTCCAAAGATCTTTGGATCATTAGCCTGATTTGAGTGAAGCTGCCTGATAAGGTGTTGAGGTGATCAAGTAATTTATTCCAACCATTCAAAAATGTCTACGAGAAGTAGTAGGACACTCGGGTTACAAATCAAATTACAAATCTAATTTGGGTCCTACTGCCTATTTTATCACCTTTTGTTACAAAATACACACACAAAAAAAGAATCTGCGCAATTGATTGGTCCAATGTGCGTCATGTGACAAAATAGAAATCCCACTAGCCTTATGCAAATGAGCAAATTTCTGTGGAAGGTAACATCTGATGTCATGATCCGTGAAAAGAAGTACTATTCACAGATACCATTACGGTGTATGACATCATCCACGAAAAGTGCGTCCTACATTGTGACGACGTTCATTTGCGTCTTTTTGCACGTATCTATTGTTTTAGGCACCGGCGTGTGATGATGTCATCACGGCGCATTTGATATCCGTGCATTCATCCCTTCTCCAAAACTGTTTGTGTACATAAGTGTGCAGTCTACCATAGGCCTACGGTGCAGATGATCATAAGTAGATGAGCAGATCTAGGCTTTAGTTCAAGATGACAGATATAAACCAAATATATTCTGCCTACATTCAAGTCTCTGGTTAAACTATGGTACCCTCGGTGACATGAAGCTGCCCATTTTCCTTTGGGGCTGCGCCCCTCATGAAAATAGTCGTGGTTCACGTCACCTTGGGAACCATATTTCCCACAAGACCCTCTCATGACAGTATATATTTGTATACTATGTTCAAGAATCATTATCTATTTTCCAAGGATAATCAGCCTTGTAAACCAGTTGTTTTGCAAGAATTCTTCAAACAAAATGAATAACATAAGGGGCTGCACAACAAACATGTTGATAGCACATTGCACTAATGAGATGTTTTTCATAACTCAAGTTACCTTACTACATATATTTCATTTCAATAAGAACTATAAAGATACATGTATTACATAAGATCTCATCCTCTTATTAAAAAAAAAAAAGGTTACACAACATCTAGCTAAATGCGCATCCATTCTCTCTCTCTCTCTCTTCTGATTATTGGTTTTCAAGAAAAGCATGAAAAGTGACTCCATATGCTGCCAGAAGATTTAAGATAGAAGTAAAATGGGTACATCCAAATGGCATGAATTTTTAAATCATTTTTCTGTTAAAACTATGATCAGTGCTTGGATTCCTTTGAAAAAGCTTTTGAAGTAAATACGTGTACATGTTATTCTTATAACAATTACATTGCTCTGTTTCTATGCAATAAACTTTCAAATTATTATCCTGGCTTCCCTGAGCTGGAGAGAGGTGTATGTATGATTATATTCTTCTACAAAGTCCTCATTTAATTACACCTGCAAGGGAGTGGCAAGCAGATTAATTTCTTGCCAAAGAAAATTACATGTAATGTCAGAATGGGACTCAAATCCTCAACTACTTGATAGGAACTCAAATTTAAAAAAGAACTACTGTACCACCAAACTAATCCTTGTACCTTGCATAATTCAGAGGTGAAATAAAACAAGTGCGACAACAATTTTTTTTAAAGTGTGATCCTTCTGAACACTGATAAAATACATTCAATTCAAACGCAATATGCAGATTTGAAGAAGGTTAGACAGAAGGAGAAAAACCATGGCAAGTATTCTCTAAAATAACTTTTAGATAATAAAATTAAACCCACTTCTATCTAATATTCGCATGATTGCTTTGTCTGTTCATTGCATAATGATCAAGAGTTATCTTACTGCAATAATGGATAGTAAAATGGTGAAAATAATATATAATGTAACCTTTACAATCCATGATCATGGATGGACTGGTCAAAAATATAACAGAAAAAAACTAGACCATACATCCATATACATATACCGGTATGTATAATGGTGTTATGCAAAAAAAACAACAACAAAAGAAACAAAATGAAATTTTGTTTCAACAAACTCTACGGGACCATGAAAGTTACCTACTTATATAAAAATATACTGATATATCATAATTAAAGAAAACAATAAAATATAAAGAACTGAGAATAGCATAATCATCTTCTTATAATGAGATTTTGTTACAAAATTGCTCTTCTTGTCATCACAGTGGGCTTTTTAACAAGGTTCCATTTTATTACCATAATCTCATTATATAACCTATTTTGCTTTATCTGAATAAAAGAATACAGCCGTTCTGTATAATGGTATTGTAGGGAAATACTTCATCCCCCCTGCCCCCCCCCCCCCAAAAAAAGGAGGCTATTCTGTGCCTTCATAAACACACATCCAAGCATGTTTATGTACTGCATAGCTACTAATATCACCCTTCCATGTTCTCATCACAATATAACAGATGAATTCTCATAACTGAACACTCAATGACTAAACAACTGCAACATGATATCAATGACATACATGTACATGCACATGTAGATACATTGATCTCAACTGCTATAAAAGGAAATCCACAACTTACCAGTTTCTCTATAATTATTTCAACATGATAATCTCCAACTATTTAATTAAATATACACTTGCCACACATCATTCTTGTCATCAGTGGGATCAACTTCATCACATTGGTTACCTGATTCTGTTGGTACAGTGATAGGTAATGTTGGTTCCAGGGAAGGTGTTAAGGATGTCTCTATATCTGGAATACTTGAACTGTAGGCACTAGATGCTTGTGGGACTGTGCTTAGATGAACCATATTCCCATTTTCAAAATCCATATTTGAGAAAGGACCTGTAGATAAGGTAGAAGTGTTGCTAGAAGATAGCCCAAGGATGGCATCACCTCCTGCTGCTTCTGAAGGATGCAGTGGTTTGGTTGCTATGGAAAGCTTGAATGTTGGAGATGCAGATGACATCACTTCATCTGCTGAAGCCTTCTTCCAGATATCCTCTAATGGTTTAGGGTCAGGTTCTAGAAAAGAGGGTTGAGTTGTAGCGGAAAATAGAGTAGATGGAGGTTTCGCAGAAGTTTGTATCAGTTTGGCAACATCTCCCTCAGACACTTTCCTGGGTTTACTGAGATGTGGTCTGTCCAAAGATGTGATATCACCAAGGCTAGATTTCTTTATTGGTGTGTGCTGGACAGACAGGCTTTTTCTCTGCATTTTGTTGAAGGTTGGTGAAGCTGCTAGATCAGGGACAGTGATCTTGAGGGAAGATGAGGAAGAAGCTGGAGACGGATCCATTCTTATCTTAGGTCTTGTAGCAGGTGATCCTCCAGCAGGTGAACTGCCAGTGCTTGATACATTCAGATGGCTTGATGTGCCATCTTCATTCTTGATGGGATTTCCACTCATATCTTGGACAGATGCTGATAGTGCTGAGTTCTTTGCCTGGATCTGCTGTAAGGTATTATCAATGGCCACGGTGTGTGGGTCACTTGATGCTCTACCAGTTCTTAGATGATGTGACCCTCTACCTGAGCTGGAAACATGACCTCTAGAACTCTTCTTCCTTACTGTCACCTTATCAAGCTTCAAAGCACTTGTAGGCGATCTAGTACTAGTGCTCGAACCAACAGCTCCTCCAACAGATAGCAAACTGGAATCCACAGAATGTTTTTGATTGTCACAATTCTTGCCAGCTGTGCCGGCAATTTTTTCCAGAAATTCCTTCCGCATCCTACGTATCCTCTCTGCTTCTGACTCTCCTGAACCATCATGTAGAGTGGCCGCTGCTCCGCCGCTGTTGGAACTCACACGTTGCCGATCAGACTTGATGTATTTTCCACTTCGTGATTTACCATGGGAACGAGAGTTTGAACGAGTTCCTCTTTCTTTGGGCACGTTGTCCAATAACACTTCATCAGGGTTGATACTATGTCCACTTGATGTTGCAGTCTTATAACTCCTCCGCTGGGCAAGGGTCTGCCTTGGTTTCTCTACAGAAGGTAACATAAAAACATGTAAACACATGTAAAGATACTAGTAACAAAGATATACTTTTAAAGGGTACCAATCACCAAAAAATATTTTGCTCTGTATGACAGAGGTTCCATGTCGTTGTACTATATTCAAAATTTGGGCTGCAAATATAACTTCTATAAAGAGATATTACAAGTTTAATTACACTCTCTACAAGCGTAAAAGTTACTCGTGAGTAGACTACTCGACGCACCCGTACACGCTTGCCAAGATAAGGGCTCGCGTGGAACCGAACTCAGAGTTTGGTTCCAGGCGCGCACCTTCATGTTATCCTTTATTTCCTTCATAATCCTTAACTGTTGACCTATAGAATGCCAGATAAAGTTCTTTGAGGTTGATTTTATACATTTTAGCTGTAGACAAATTATTTTTTCATGTGATTAGTACACTTTAAAGAGTACAAAATATATAAAATGGGTTAGAAATTAATACAAATCCATTATTGGGAAAACAGACGTTCAATGTAGTTAAGTTACAATGTCTTCTTTCTTTGTGTGTTAAACATGGTTTGGCAATTGGCAATAAATTTGCCAAATGAAAACCACTCATATATCATTTACAGGGGTCACATATGGTCGCATATAAGTATGTACTTGTTTGCTTAATTTTGGTGCCCATACACTTTGAACTAATCTTCCATAATCAGCTCTGGGAGCCTGCAGTTCTTCTTCGACAAGATCAACCCTTATTGACATTAAGGCTTGTCCCTTCCTGCTCATATTTTCTTATGTTTCTCCATAACGTAGATTTTATAGGAACATTGCAATGATCTCTCATGGAAGGTTGTGCAGCACAGCAACTTGCTGCAGGCTTCCATTCCATGACCAAGAATACCCTTTCTTCTGTGGTCAGCTGCATGTTCAGGCAAGCTAACCATAGTTGGCTTAATTTTCAGCCCTTTTATACCCAACCATCTCTAATGTTCCTTTTCATTTCCCATGTTTCTGTAAATTCACTCAAGCATTAAGTACATTGTCAGCTGCTAGGTCAGGAAAGCTGAATGGCTTCTTCCTCAACTATCCACTCATTTGGGCAGAAATCAAGCGTTTTCATGTTACTTCTAGAGCTGGCATACACCATTCATTTTTATGCCTGACGCGTCACATAAAAGAGAAAATTACAAGTTCTTATGTGATGTTTTTCTTTTTTCAAAATCAAAATAATTACGTTTACTACCCTAAAAACTCACTCAAAGTTGCAATTTGAGCGTGCAAATTAGATTTTAATGGCACTACTTTCCATTTTTAATTCAATCATTCGTGAATTATGAATGATAGGATGTGCATAAAATGAAAGAAGAGAAGCAGAGCTTTTCATACATCTATGTATATCTCAGAAGATTATTTGTTGTGATAGAAAATTTCTGCGGTGAAATCTGGTTTCCTTTTTTCTGGGAAACACTGGATAATATTATAATATACTTCAAGGTTTTCAATGATGCAAAAGATCAGATTTTGACTTGTTTGTGACAAAGTAATCTCAAATACATGTACATAAATAAGGGATTTAGCTTGGGTATTTTTCTTGTGCAGTCATTTTTGTTATTCACGATTCCTATGACATCTGAAATAGCTCATAACAATGTTTCCTTTGAGAGAGAACACTTTCACATTTCATAAAGAGATATGATTTGAAAATACCGTAAACAAAATACACACAAAAATACACATGCACGTACACACCCACTTGTTCCTTAACACTTCTTATAATTAACGATTGCATACCGACTAATCTTTAGTTCATAGTCTGTAAATTGCCACCATTTCTAACTTTACAATCAACGTGTCAACAAGATTTAACAATGTTCCTACCCAATCAATTAATCCTCGGAAGGGAAACACAGATGAGAGAAAGAGAAGATAATGGTTCTCAAGGGCCTAATTGCTTGCCATTGTTTTGCATTTGTTAAATTTTTTTCTACTTTTTTAAAAACATGTATATGTACATGTACATGTACACTGAGAAGGCTGTTTATGACCGATTGAGGATATGAAGAGTTATAAGGATTCGTATTCCCTTCTTTCAGTCCTAAAATGTACATTCTTGACTTCTGGCCTGATGCACATGACTTCATACAAGGCATTTTATCTTACTCTGAAGCTACATGATTAAATGTAATGTAAAGTATTATGAGTCAAATTGAATACATTTCTCACTTTTGGATACATGTAGTGTACATGTAGATCACAACCCCTGAAAAGAATGCTCTGGAATGCATGTATTTGTTTTTTTAATAACCTTACATTTACATGTAGTACTAATATTAAGACTTATTGGTTTTCTATTTTTTTGCATGGCCAATAGGTGATTATTTACAGCCAACCTGCAGGTCCCCCAAAAGTCCTCTGCTTGACTGGGTAAGTCTCTGAATACATAATGACCAGGAACCCCCAGGAACATCTGATTTCCAAATAATTGAATGGATCGACTAGTTAACATTTACTGATTGTCATAATTTATAGTGTATCAAATAAAAGAGGAGGAATTAGGGATTCATGACATACTTTAGAAGTGTTAATTTTATGACAGCAAAAAAAAATGGAAATGGAACGAAAAGTAAACCTGTGAACAAACTCAGTTTTATTATGAGCCAGGTTGAATTTGACACGAGTATAAAGGGCAATATCTGCACTTTACATATATTGAAATAATATGACAGGGTCAAGATCTAGCAAAATGTAATCAAAGTACAATTGTCCTTCAAACAGTTGATTCCAGCACTCTGATTGGTTACTTGACAGACCCTTTCCCCCAAATAGATCAACATGTTTTATTACACCCAGGAACATGTTTGCACAAGAGGTCAAGAGTTCACCTAACAGGTGGCATGTGGTTTCAAATATTGGCACCCTATCTTGCAGGGTGGCCTTGCCAGCCAACCACAGTGCTAGGATTCTATGGTCTTGACAATTTCAAGGATATGTTTAGTCCACTGCCTGGACTGTCTCCGTATCGCGCAATCACAATCCAATATTACACCCTCAACGCTAACGCACTAACAGCCCTTTTCCTCATCGATGAGGATCGCGCGATTAGTGGAAAGTCGCGCTATGTGTGGGATATGCATGTAGAGAACTTTTAGAGCAGCGTAGGGGAATAACCCAAATATAAAAAAAAATGGATAGGATTTAGACTAGGATATGTTATGTACTTAGGTTGCATATCGCTGGATCCCCACCCTGTCCTAAGTTTATGGATGTTTTGAATATATGATAATTCAATTCAATTCAATTCAAAAATGGTTTATTAGACAACATGTCTCGCAGCATACACTGAATTGCACATGTTTACATTATATACAAGGTAGAAAATCACATTCAAAGTTCAAATTACATCATTGCACATGGAATAAAAAATGTTGTCTAATAGATAATAGTAAGAATAAAAATAAAATACATTGCTATATAGAAATATGTGTTGATTGCAAGAAGTAATAGGAAAATATCAATAGGTCAACGTATAAAATACAATATGATAATAACAATACAACAGTTAAAAGTTATATTTGAATATCAATAATGAAATTGAATAACTATTGCAATTGAATAATTGATAAGATCAATTACTGGCTGAAATTGTCATACTGGTAGCGGTAATTTAGAGCAAAACCATGAAATTAATCCAGTGGGATGTGTAAGAAAAAGAGTAAAAGGCAAGTGATAATTTCAACAACAAAAAAAAAAAAAAAAACTTGAAATATAATATCTAATTAAATTTATAATTATGACAATGAGATCTGATGCAAGAAACAATCAAAGATTGTATAGTGCATAAATAATATAATTCCTAATTCGTTGATCCAAAGCAAAAGTTATAACAATTTATGGGGTACGTAAACACCTGGCACATGGTAAATTATAAATGTAAAAAATGAAACTTCAACTTAAACAAGGTGTTGGTTAACTATTCATTTATCTTTCCACAAAATTTAATGAGCATAGCATTAATATTTCTTGAGCTACATAACTTTGAATATGACCATGAAAAATAGCCAACTGGTTGCAAGGAGAGTGTGCCATTTTAGGTACTGGAAATAAAATTGGGCTTTTTTGCTCATTTGCATACGACCTGCGGTTTGACTGTCTAAGTCAAGTTATATGTATCGCACAAAACGAAAATCGTTCTGAACATACAATCACAGAGAGGGTTCCAAATTCTATCCATGTTGATAAATCTAAACAATTAAAAGAATGGGAATTCCCAATGGAAATCTTGAAATGACGAGGTAGTCAGGACCAAGTACATTTTTTGCTCATTACAACAGGTTCCTTGTAATCTTATCCATTATGTGGACAGAAATAAACATGTGGAAGTGGAACTACAAATGTCATCACTGTTCATTAACCCTTTCGAGACAATTGACCACATTTTGTGGTTTGGCTCAAGAACTTTTGATTCAGAGCTCTAAAAAATATACCAGATACATGAGTAGAAAGAGCAAAAATTTCTGCACACACCGTGTCCATTTTTGTTACATGAAAATATTGCGTTTGATCCCAGGAATTTTAAAAAGGAGAATAAGATTTAAAATCCTTAAATTGGCAACACATTGAGAGGTTCAAAATCATTGTTTTTTATCAAAATTGGCAACTTTTTCAACTTTTCGCCAATTCTTTTAGACATGTATATTGTTTTCAAAGACATTACCCCTTATTACAATCTTGTAGTACTAAAAGAAAAATATTATTGTTGCCAATTTGAAGAACAAAATGTGATCAATTTAGCCCTGAAATAATTCCTGTCCTGAAAGGGTTAAAACAGCAACACACATTTTGGTAATTATGTCCATCTGTATGCACCCAATCATTAAAGATACTTCATCCTTTTTGCAGCCCTAAATTTTGAAGTTGTTTGAGTATATGATACACTACAAAAGAAGTATAATTGTGACCAGGCACCACAAAACCACCAAAAAGTTGCACTGTGTGATTTTCAGTTGGAGCTCAATCAATGTATTTTGGGTTGGCATGGTCAAATTTTAGTTTTGGATATTTCATGAAAGAGTTTACTTGTTTCTAAGTAATCTGGAAATTTGGAGGCACCAAACAATCTAAAAGTGGTATTTTTGACTGATTTTTATTAAACTGATGTGCGTTTTCTCTGGCTTTTGTTGTATTACTTTAATTTTTAAAAACGACCCTGAATACTTTTCTCATTTTGATCTCCAATAACTTTTAAACAGAGTAAGTTCTTGCATTGATACTTGTGCACTATGATGAACAGGATATGCCTAATTAGTAATTAGTATGCCAAGTTTTAGGACAATTTGATAATCAATCCAAAGAAATTTTAATTGAGTTCTAATCCTCCTTTTGTCACCTCAGCACAACACCTTGCAAGTCAGAGTGCTTCAATAGACTACAAACTTTAAACCCTTATTTCTCAGAAGTAACATTCTGAGGGACTGTTCATTCTACTCTTTGAACAGTGAGCTAGGAACATCCAATGCTAATGAGTTAAATATCATTTTAAAGCTGAGAATCTCCTCTTTAAGAATCAGACCTTAAGTAAAATTTCATATCTGGCGACTTTTTGGTGGTTTTGTGGTGCCTGGTCACAATTAGAAAATGTGAGCAGATGTGAAAAGGATTATAACTTGTTTTTAAGTAAGTAATAACAACAATTTGGTAACACTTAATTTTTTTTCAATTGAAAAAAAATCAAATAATCAAAAAAATACTTTTGGGGTGTTACTACTACATGTACATGTACAATTGTATTTGCATTGATTTCTGAATAGCTCCCTCTGTGACAAATGCAAGATTTTCAGTTCTTACAAAGAAGTTATAGAACTTGTGACCTTGAAATTTCATAGGCAGTATCTACATGTACATGATGTCTACTAAACCTGTGCAAAGTTTCGTGCAATTTCATGTTAGTCTGCAAAAGGGATGAAGTCACAAGGGTAGCACTAAGCCCACATGGGTATATCCTCAATAAAAGAGTACCAAAATGTGAACTGTAACTAAAATATCTGTACCTTTATTTTCCAGTATCTACTAAATATCCTAGCCAGGTTAGGGAAATGTTTATGATTTTTATGTTCTACAGATATAAGCATGAAAACAAAAATTCTATTTACAAATTTCCTGTAGAATGTTTTTAACGGAAGGAACGTTTTGTAAGTTATTTCTATCATGATAGGAACATAATTTGGAGACTTTTTAGAGTATGAGTTTAAAATTATAAAGCACTTGTCTCTGCAAACTAAAATTTAAAATCATTTCTATATGTGTGGTATTACTTCCAAATCATATCATTAGATTCAACAAAGCACACAAATTTCTTTTTGTTTTAAATATTCTAAGTGTCTCATCTGAACTTTGATATAGAACGATTTAATGAATTTACAAAAAGACATACAAATAATTTGACTGATAAATTATCTCTTATTCACTTTAATTTTCATAGTCTCAATACAAATACATGTATAACAAAGCTTGTTAGCTTACTGGAATGTATAAAACCACCTTTCACAATAATACATGTAGGACTTACATGGTTGAAATATGACTGTCAATTACTAAGTACCTATAGACTTTCAAATTATGAATGAATGAAAGAAAGAACTTTATTACCAAAAATTGATCACAATATAGTATACATATGAAAAACAAATCTTTGGTAATAGGACACCACTAGATAGCAATACTGCTAGTAGGGTGTGGCACCCCTGAGACAAATATGAATACACTTACATTATAAATGGATTACATTTCTAATCTTGTTGTTCATTCAAGAGCAAAAAAACAAGGAGGTGGTGTTGGTGTACAATATACAATCTGGGCCCTGTCTCATAAAACTTGTTATCAACAACAACTTCTGCAAATCTATGACAAATTTTACTCTAAGCCAATCAGATGCAAGTATTTCAGTAGCTTTTAACCGTTATTTGTAACTTGTTATTGATAACAAGCTTTATGAAATGGGGCTCTGATCGTAAGTACAAGCAGCGTCATGATCTCACCATTATAACTGATAATGTTGAATGTATTTTTGTTGAATTATTACAAAATACAACCACTGTATTATTAGTGCAGTTTATAGACCACCAAATTATCCTGTGCTTGACTTTTTGAATGATTTTAAGCCTATTCTGGATGTTATTAGTAGAGAACGGAAAAAAGGTTATTTACTCAAGTGGTAAGTTCAACATCGATGTCTTTGCTTTATATACATGTAATTCTACCAGACAATTATTTGATACTTTTGTTTCATACTCTATGTTGCCAACGATCATGACTCCTACTCGTATTACTTGCAATACTACTACACTTATAGATAATATTTATATGAACACTGATCAATCTTATGCTAGTGGTGTGTTAATAACAGATGTTACAGATCATCTCCCATTATTCATATTTTCTGATACCTTTTTGAAATCTGATCAAAATAGTAATGAATTTGGTCTGTAGAAGCTTGTCATTAATGACAAAAATATATTGAAATTTCACACTATGTTAAGTAATATCAAATGGCCCTCTTATGTCTCCAATTGCAATAGCTCCTATGAAAGTTTTATGATGATCTTTACCTCCATTTATGAAGAATGTTTCATTTTCACCATTTCAATCACACGAAGGGAACTTTTCCATCTTTTGAGGGATATTTAATGATTTTGGAAATTTTGGGGGCATATGCCCCTGCCAGAATTGGTACTGACGCATGTTTTATGAATTTCTGATTGAATGCATGCCATCACACAAGGGAATTTCACTAACCATATCTCTTAAAGATGGTATTTCCCTTTAGTCATGTTTGCATGTGATCCTAATGTTTTCACGGTTTTCCCCAAATCCGGCACAACTGAGTTTTTACATGTCACTTTCAAACTGCTGCTGCTCGGTAAAGCAGGTGCAGATGGATGGCATCAAGGTATCATAAAAAGCATAATACTTCTAGTTTATGGAAAATAGATAATTATTGTCAAAGAGCACATAGTGTGGTCACAATAACCCTTTGTTTTAGGGTTTCGTTTTTTTCTGGGACGCACTGTATATTGATGATATTCAGCATGTTTCTGATAATTTGAATTTTGTTCTTTCACAAGAAAATTATCATCATCTTATCGAAATACTGCAAAGTGAACTAAACAAAATTGAAAACTGGTTATTTCAAAACAAGCTGATCATGAACATAGCCAAATCTAACATGATGATTTTTCAGAAATGGAAATTTGATATCAAAGAAGCTGAAGTTTACTTGAATAGAACAGCAGTTACAATGTACACAGTACTAAATTTCTTGGTGTTTATATTGATGATGAAATAACATGAAATACTCAGGTTGACTCAATAAGCTCAAAAATGTCCAAGAATACTGGTGTTATTTATAAACTTAATTTCTTGCCTAAATCAATATTACTTCACTTATACACTGATTTATCCATATCTGTCATATTGTATCATTATTTTAGCATCAACATATTTTGAAAATTTAGCATGAGTTCAAAAACCACAAAAGAAGGTTATTAAAATAATTTCCAATGTTACTTACAATGCTCACACAGAACCCCTTTTCAGATGATTAAAACTCATATTTTCGATTTGTATAAATTTAGAATGGCTTCATGTCATAATGAGCTATTACCTTCATCGTTGTCTAGATATTTTCTTGCCAATTCTGATATTCAGTGATATTCAACACGCTATAAAGATGATTTTCACATGCCCAAGTAAGACTTACAACAACTCAAAGGTCAGTATATTATGCAGGACCTAGACTTTGGAATTCACAGTCACCTGCCTTAAAAATGACTTGTTCTATAAATGTATTAAACCATACTTTTCAGAAAATGCTTTTAAATGGACCAGTCTATGACCAGTCGACAGGGAGCTGATTCTTATTGTTCTATTGTGCTATCTCTGCAGTTTACTATTCTTCAATTCTCAACTTTTCAAACTGCTTTCTTCTCTGATGATTCTATCTGCATTTCCCTTTTTTTCTTATATCTGTCTATCCATTTCTCTGTGTTCTTTTTTCTTTTCCTTCAGACCCCTTTCTTTTCTCTCTCCCATCTCCATTCTCTCTCTCTCTCTCCCTTTCTTTCTCTCTTTTTTTAAAAACTTTTTATCGTTGTTCATTTTTACAAGGGTTGAAAGTACTAAGATGTCAACCCCCACTCATGTTCACTTTTATGTGCTTCTTATATGCTTATATATATATTGTGAATTGTCATCTATTTTATACATGAAACTATGCTGTTTTACTGATGTTTTTACATTTTTTAATATCATGAAATTACCTTGTAAATATATAATAAAGTACAACTTGTCATCCTAAGTCATATTGCCATATCTACCCCTCTCTCTCCTTCACTCGTTCTTTCTCTTCCTCTCCCTCTCACTCATTCTCTCTCTCTCTTCCTCTCCCTCTTTCCATTCTCCCTTTTGTCTCTTGCTCAAATAACCGATTTTTTAATGAAATAGACCGTAAAATTGATGTGATTCAGTTTACTAGTTATATTATATTATGCAAATTAATCTCCTGAAATTTTCTGTATATTGCAGTAACTCCACTGATTTCCTTTTTCTTTAACCTTTTTTTACCTACATTTTTTTTTTTCCTACCCAAAATGTGTATGTTTATATTGTACCCTATCATCATTGATTGTATTGTATCCTATCACTACGTTTTATATTGTATTCTGTTATTGCAAATGTTTGTATCACCAGTGGAAGTAGAATTTCCAGTATTGGACAATAAATACTTATACTCATACTCATCTCATATTCTGCTCTATATATTAGATCATTGTTTTTATTGTATGTTTGAGTGGAAATAAACTTTTAATTCAATTGAATTGAATTCCTACATGCTAGTGCAACTTTGCAGGGGTTTAAAGTGCACCAATCACTAAAAAATTATTTTAGTCTGTATGTTAGGGGTTCCAAGTCGCTACACTATGTTCAAAACATGAGCTCCAAATGTTGACTCTATAAAGAGATATTGCAAGTTGAAGTTCACTCCCCAAAAATAATATAGCAACTTGGGAGGAGACTAGTCGACGCACCCGTAATGCTTGCATAGAATAAGGGCCCGCGCGGAATCAAACTTGGAGTTTGGTACGCGCAAGGGTGTTTTATGTTTGCCTTCATTTTCTTTATACTCCTTAACCATAAAGCCACAGAAGGCCAGGTAAAGTGTTTTGAGGTTGATTTTATACATTCTAGCTATACACAAATTATTTTTTTTAGGTGATTGGTACACTTTAAGTGTATGTGCCAACAGTACTATGTAAGAAAGATTTTTTGTTTTTGTTCTTAAGGGGGAATACTTTTTATCTCGGAATAGAGAAAGGTGATACTAAATCATATCAGTATATTTCAACTCACCTTTTGTTGCTTTTCCAGACTCTTGAAGTGACAGCTCCATGGCTAGCTTGAAATCATCATCAAAACCTTCATGAAAAAAAAAAAAAAATAGGAAATACACCTTAAAAATCATTTAATACATACCATTTTATTGTTTACAACGCATTGTGTACTCATCAAATCTTTTATATTATCAATATTAGAGATACATCATTGCTAAACAGCTTAATCTGCTTAGTTTGCTCAGGTTCAAGTCAACTTTTTACTAAAAATTCTGATTTTCTGGTTCAGACTGGTACTCATCGAGGCCCCCCACCAGACAAATTGCACTGCGCATTTTGACTGCTGCATTTCACACCACGCCACACCACGCCACGCCACACCACGCCACACCACGCAACGCCACGCAACGCCATGCAACTATCTTACTTTTTTCTCTAAAGTCTTGCGCATCTTTTGACACCAAGTTTATACAAATCAGTCATACTGTTACCAAGTCAGGTGACCTTTTGTGACCCTATGTCAGCCCCAAAACAGAGAAAGTCTGAGTTTTGGGTACAAAACGAATGGGAAACTGCATTTCCTCATGTTTCTTCTTTATCAACTACATGTATAATTTCTTCTTTAATCTGTATCATCTATTCTAACTGAATATTGGTTCAAATAACGAACTGAAACAGGAGACTTAAAAAAACAAAGTTGAAAAACAGAGAAATTCATAAGAAATATGTAAAACAATAGAATACATAAGAATTGAAATCACTTTTCAAAATCTTTTCTTATGTAATGTTTTCAAGATTTACAATGAACTTCTTATTTTTAAATTTTTATCTCCAAGGCCTTTCTTAACTTGATTATCAATCAAAATGTACATTTATAGATATAATTTGCATAAATTATCATATTAAATGAAGAAAACAAATATTAACATGTAAATAACAATGGATTTGTGTTCTTTACAAGGTTCTCAAGGTCCGTGCAATATTTTGCAGCGAGTAGCTTGATGTAGCCCAGTATAGTAAGGGTTAAGCAATGCAATTATAACTCAAAAAGCAATATATGATATTTATCATTCCCATGTTAAGTGAACATCAGATACTAAATCCTGATCCTCTTACAGTATAAAAAGAATAGGACTTACTATCTGAGGCTGAGGTCTGTGGATCTTTTCTTTTGGGACTCTTTCCTCTGTTAGGAGACAATCGTGAAGATAACTGAGAACTGTAAATAAAACAAAGTACATGTTATCTTTATATACTGCATTAGGTTATCACTATGCGCTTCTTGTGAAAAAATATTCTGGATGGGAAATTGCCCATACCATGAGAGTTTAATCTCAATGGTATTGTATACCTTTTGGATGGCTACAGGTACATGTACTATAAAATATCAGCCCCTATTATGGAAAAAAAAAAGATAACCAAGATAAAACATTACGCAGAATATACCTTTACAAAATTTAATAATAATAATCATAATATACCATATTTATATAGCGCATATCACAATATGTCCCTGTGCGTTGTAAGAAAGAGGAAGAAGGAAAAGTGGATAGAGAAGCTTGAGAAGAGTGAGGTATGCTCAACATACATGTACCAGTTAACACTGGAAGCTATTTCTAAAAAGAAATGTTTTAAGACGTGCCTTAAAGTTGTTAACGGTATCACAATTGCTGATATTTTCTGGCAATTTGTTCCAAAGTTCTGCTGATGCAACCTGAAAAGAGCATGACCCATAAGATTTTCTATATATTTTTGGAATTGTGAGAAGGGACTTTTGGGAAGATCTGAGGTTTCTGTTTGGTATGTATTTGATAAGTAATTCAGTCAAATAAGTAGGAGCCAATCCTCTGAGGCACTTAATTTTTAGATAATATGCAGTTTTCTCTCTTGCGACAAAAAATGACAATTTTCTTCCAAAACACTTTAAAATATTTGTCTTCGACAACGCCTTTATTTATTTATTATTTATTCGGCAATTCACAAAAAATATAAAAATGTAAATATGAGTAAACAAACATTAAAGGATAAAGGATTTTTGAGTAGTTTGAAAATACTTAAGTACCACTGAACAATCAATTTTTTTTTCTTATAAATATCGATTAGCAATACATATATTGCTACACAATGTTATTATTATTGTAATGGCCCTTTGTCTTCTATGTACATCTGCACAAATACTGAAAAACATATCCCTACCTTGCAGGTGGACTACTCCTATCATTTTGTTGGTCAGTATCAGTACTGGAAGAGGGTTGATCTACTCTGGTAGCAGGGGTGTCTAGCATCTCAGTCTGCTGCATGAGAAGAAGCTGAGACATCTCTAAAGCACGGAGTAATCCTGCTGTCATAGTGGAAGAACCTTGAAGAACACAAGGCAAATGACAAAACAGATTAAAGTAATATCTACTCTTGATACTGATAACATACATCAGATAAATGTTTATTCTAATGTACTAAGAATCGATTCATACCACCTCACCTTACAACCTAACTACAACTAGATTTTTAAAAAAATTTAATAGGATTAGACATAAAATATCAAGATTTAAATTGTTTCTGAATGACATCCATCTACTATACATCCTCCTTCTGCTGAAATCAGACACAACCTCACTGAATTCATCCACTGTCCATCCTCCCTCTGGTGCAATCAGAGTCACATTCTACATACCTCCTTTGACTGTGACCACTGCCCACCCTCCCTCTGGTAAAATCAGACCTATAGTCACCTCTTCATACTTCTATGACTCTGTCTACTACCCATACTCCTGCTGTTGAAATTAAACATAAAGTCACATTCTACATACCTCCTTGACTTCGACCGCTGCCCATCCTCCCTCTGGTGAAATCAGATGTTGAGTCATCTTCATCTTGTTCTTGTTTCTGCGACTGCGCCATGGCATCCTGGATGGATTCTTCAATAGCTCGTCTGAGGGCTTCATCATTCTACAGAAAATCATTCAAATTGAAATACTGTTGTTCTCACAATTCGAAAATGTCATTGCTTTTAAACATGATACTAAACTTACTTAAACACGGCACCAATGAAAATGTCAATGTTTCTGTATCTGAAAGTGTCATCTCTACATCTATTGTATCTCAACTACTTCACAGTGATGATTTCCTTGATATGCTTCACTCTGCTGTACAAAAGATTATCAGTAAGAGACTCCATCAATTACAAGGGAAATTAAAACCCTCAGATGCAAAGTATACAGGTAACATCATAGATCTTGAGTCTACCCTTCACAAGCAAAGAATATCTTTACTTGCTGATGAGGAAAGTGTAGAAGAATTGCAAAGATACTTGCCAGTATCATACCTCAACTTTTTGATAGACCTTTTTTCCTCGCTCAAATGTCACTTCTCATTATTTCATTTAAACTCTTGCAGTTTGTGTAACAAATTTGGTAACATCCAAGATTTTTTGCTCTCCCTGCAATATATATTTCCATCACTGGTTTCACAGAAACCTGGTATAAAGGAGAGATACATACCTCCAATTTATAACATGCCAAATTATTTCCTTATCTCTAACAACCACATACACAAAGGGATGGCAGTGTTTGCTTATATGTAAGAAATGTGTATGATTATGTTCTGAAAAATGAGTTAACAATTAATAATGCATGTATGCAGAGTTTATTCATAGAAATAATGGGTGGTAAAAAAAAAAGAATATTGTACTTGGCATTATATACAGAATACCTAGTTCGAGTTTTTCATATTTAAATTCATGTACTGAAGAAATTTTATTGACAATGAAAAGGAAGAATCTACCCTGTTATAAAATGGGTGACTTTAATATCTACCTTATGAAATCTGCAAGATAATCCTAAGTTGTGGTTAAGTAATATGATGAGTTTTGGTTACCAACCGCTCATCACCAAACCAACCAGTATAACTAAAACAACACAAACGTGTATAGATAACATAATTTACAAAATGTTATAGACAGATCTTTTCAAAGTGGAAGTTTTTTCACAGATCTTTCAGATCGCGTACCCATACTTTTCAGTAAGTAATTCTAAATTTAAACCTACATACACCCACCGGTTATCGAGATTTCTCTAAGGTAAATATTGAAAGTCTTAAAATACATTCGAATAACACTGACTGGTCATCCATTATGCGTATGAATTATTCATGCATTTATTCAAACAAATGTACGACAAATGTGTCCCTATTCAAAAAAAGATATTGCCATTCTTATGTCAATAGCTAAAAAACAGAGTCTGTATAAATTATTCCTGGAACACCCAACACCCTGTAATGAACATCAATACAAACAAAATCGAAACAGATTAACACAGATAATACGGAGTGCGAAGAAAGCTTTTTATTGTACTAAATTTAAGGAATTGGAAAAAAGTTATCAAGTGTATTTAGAATACTATCAATGAGGGACTAGGAAAGTGTAACACTATGAAACACCCAACTCATATATTAACTACTGACAACCAGAGATCTGGAAAAAAAATAAACAGATCTGTAACCAATTTAAGATATTTTATAATTTGACCTTTGACCTACATACTCCAAAATCGAACTTAGGCTGTATTTTGATACCATGTACCTTCATATCAAATTTTATCAACATCCGTCAAACATTCCTAAAGTTATCAAATGGAAACCAGACTTTTAACTATTTTCCCATATTTAATGTGCTATGTTAGGATTCAACCTTTCCTCTCAATGCTACCCTCTTATTGCTATGTACTCTACATTAAAGAATATGACTGAACGCACTGAGTAGTTAGGCTCCACTGCATTCTACATAGCTTAAACAGGTGATGCATTTTTGTAGTAGGAGGGTTGCCTAGCCTAGCAGTGTAGATTCACTATCTGCACAGAAGTCATAGAGGCAGGACCTATGGGTTGGATGTGATCGAAAGTTTGCAGTTTCATAGTTCAAAACATGGCATTTTGCGCTGGAATTTTAAGTTCCATAGAGGATCAAGATTGCCAGAACCAACATTGAGGCCAACCAAGATTTCCTGCATTTAGCCAGTCAAGTCAAACTGTAAGTTGACTAACATTTATTCTGTATTCCTTTTCCCATAATGTTAAATTGCATGTGTGTATTTGTCATTGAGGAAGTCAAGGTCACAAGTGAACCCTTGAATCAATTCAAGGATAAAGAATGAAGTCTGAAATTGTATCTCTCAATTAATTGATGTCAAGCTTTACAGACTATTTTGTTTCTTAATGAATGATAGAGTAAAGTGAAATGTTTGCAGGATATGAATTCAGTAAATCAGTCTCTTTTAAATTTCGCAAGAATAGTCAATGTGCATGAAAAGTAGTTTAATATGACGGAGGTCTTCTTTTGTTATGAATTCTATTGTATAGATTGATGACGGTTATAATTCCAGTCATAAGCTGTAAGTAGATGACATATAAAGTTTACCTGAATTAATCTAGGGAAATAATATTTTTCCAGAGACATAGTGAGATGAATTTTTCAGGTAGGATTTCTTTAAAATTATGTTATGATGCATAATTTAGTATTGTGCCATAGACTATTTATAGCTTGGATACATGTTTAATTTTAGATGGTGTCCCGGCTAGGACTTACATCAAAGTCCAGAGTCAGAGTGTGTTCCACTTAGGGTGGACCCCTACCAGTTACCAGTAAGAGTTGAAGGTGCTACCAGATGCAACAACACCTTCGTTATGGTGGACAGTATTTCTTTAACCATGGACCACTACTGTAACAGCTTCAGCTACGGTTTGTTCATTCCGGATGAACAATCATTTTCATCTCACCGCTTGGGAGTGATCGCATCACCAAAGTGGGTTATTTCATTTACATCTTCCAAGGATTTTGAACTCTATTTCATATATTGTGAACTCTGTTATAATTTTATATATCATCTCCAGGCTTTAAAGACTTTGAATATATTTTTTTTAAATAATAGTTTGTATAACTGTATTTGTAACAGCCAAGAATACAACCTCAGTGTATGGATCTATGTCATTCATTGTATCTATACTTTTGTTTGTTTGTTTTTTGTTAAAGAAAATAAAGGCATTAGAAGATAGTGATTTGATAAATTCAAAGAAAATTGGAATTCTTTGTTTATTTGTCTAATTTGTCCTGTGAGGTGGACAGAGAGTCTTAACTGGACACAGGTTATTGTCACCTGAGTTTGCTCAGTTGTGACAAGCTATGACCTTTGACCTTTGACCTTTGACCTATACTCGAACTTAGGCTGTATTTGATTCCATGTACCTTCATATCAAATTTCATTAAAATCCGTCAAACATTACTAAAGTTATAGAACGGAAACCATATTTGTTACGGACAGACAGCAGTGTTAATATATCCCCCTCCGAATTCATCGGGATAACAAGCTAAAAACATACATGTAAGTACATGTATGATCTCAGTTTATCAAGTCTTAATGGTAATTTACAACAAGTCTCACCTCATCCCCTGATTCATCATCCCATGTCTGATATGACCAAGATGAACTAGTTCTTCTTCTCCTCTGTGGTGAGTCTGATGATACATCTGGTGGTAGAAACCCTTTACTTACAGCTGAAAGAAACTCATAACGTTTCCTTTTGGTAAGATGAACAGCCTGGATGATCTTAGTACGTGGTGTTCGTAGGTAGTTTCTAGCAACCATTTGAGAAAGGTTTTCTGATGCCTCCTCCAATTCATTCTGAAGGGATAGAAGGATGGGTGTATTCAAAGGAATGTACAAGTATATTTTACAGGAATGCCAGGAAGACAAATATATTCTTGGGAGTAGGCTCCACCATACACGTATCTAAAGCTTGAAGGAGAAGGCTGAGTTCTGGTATGGTTAAAAATGAGGTCATAACCATTGTATTTTATTTTCATTTAAAAGTGTACATTATGTTATGGTTGGTTTTCCCCCCAAACAATACAATTTTCGAATAATTAGTAAATTAATTCATGTGATATCAAGGCCTCGGTTCAAAACACAGCAGTTGCGGTAAGCACTTGAGAATATCTGCACTAAGAATAATTTATTTAGTAACAAATTCAAAAGAGCTATAAAGGTGCCTGACCATTGCA
Source organism: Heliocidaris tuberculata (assembly GCA_025618425.1). Taxonomy (NCBI): domain Eukaryota; kingdom Metazoa; phylum Echinodermata; class Echinoidea; order Camarodonta; family Echinometridae; genus Heliocidaris; species Heliocidaris tuberculata. The sequence goes on along the minus strand of CM046835.1, from coordinate 1,072,826 downwards.
TAATTCTAAAAATTAACCCTTAATCTGCCCCCATGTACCAACCCCAGTGCCACAGTACTAATCCCTATTGTGCCAGCCTATAATCCCCCCTGTGCCAGGTTTAGTTTTGGGACGCTTAAGGCTACTATACAAGGTTCTGGCATCGTATGGGTTAAGGCATACATGATTTGCTTTCAATGGAGTCTATTGAGTTTGAAAAAAGGTGAATTTCCTTTCTTATCTTGCAAAGCATAACTTAGGGGACTGCAAAAATAATTGAAGTATTAGATGTCGACTATTTCAATGCAGTACACTTATAGTAGATATGACTGTAGAAATGTTTTTAAGTGAAAGAAAAATCATCCAAATACATTACCTCACTCAAACACTTGATAACTCAAAATATATTATTGTACCATCCAGAAAAAAGGGACGATAGCATCCAATCCCGTCTGCATAAATAATTTTCAGAAATCTGAAGTATTTCAATCCAATGTACAGCCATCATTTCTATACATGTATATTTACAATTATGGATATTCATGGCACATGTTCTAAACCTATCAAAACTTACTTGCATGAATTCAAAGATTTGTTTGCTATTTTTATCTTCCAGATAGAAACCATATGGGTAGGAGAACTTGAGTATATGTCTAGCGGCAAGCAGCTCATGGATTGCATCAACTATGAACTGAGTCTCCTCCTTAGAAGCTGTAACAAAAGACAAAGAAGTTATACAGAATTCAATACTGCACTTGGGTTGGTAATTATTGAATCAATAATGTAATGATTTGAATACTAGTATTTGATATAAAATTGGCACCCTGTACAAAATGAAGGCAATGTACAGTAGAGGACATTGTCACAATAATATGGAAATATAAGTAGGGTTCGCTAATGCTCATTACTTGGATACATATTTAGACAACTTCTAAAGCATTGGCTTACTTAAAATAGACTGGGTAAAGAGGCAGGAGTTACTAACTACTTGTAAAGGCTATAAATAATACTAATGCTACAGTCACACACGACCGAATTTCGAACCGGGTCCATAAGGAATTAAAACCGCATTGACCCGCATCGTAACCCGTGTCAATTCCTGATGGATTCCGGGGGCTACGATACAGCGGTGAAAATTTTTTGGTCATGTTCAAAATTTTCTCACGGATTTCAATTCCGTATTGATATCCGAATTGACCCGGTTCGAACCGCATTGACTCGCATCGACCCGCTGCAACCCGCAGCGTAAAACCGTATGGACCCTTGCCGTATACCGCATTGCCTTCATGCAACGGATGATGACAAGGTTTACATCCGGGTCGGTACGGGTTGACACGGGTCGATAGGGGTCGAAAAGGATTCAGTTCAGGATTTAAAGCGGATTTTTATACGGTTCGATACGGGTCAATACGGGTCAAACCGGGTTGATAAGGAATGAATACGGGTCGATAAGGGTAGAGAAGGGTAGATAGGGGTCGAACAGGGTCATTTGAAGAGTGTCCAACAAATCATATAAATATAGGAGGGGCTCCTCTACTCTACATTCATTCATCATCAACATGAACACGAAAGAGGTAGATCTGACGCAGGAGCTGCTGGAGCTCAACAGACAGGTGACAAACGTTGTTGGCAATGTCCTGATGCACGTCTTGCAGAGACAAGAGGACAGAAGGCGGCAGAGAAGGCAGAGAAGGTGGTGGACACGGCCTTGGATCCTCAGGAGACCCATTCTGGGCCAGTACGAGAGTCTTATGTCAGAGCTGAGACGAGAAGATCCCCAGACGTTCAAGAACTACGTCCGTGTGGCCCCCCACCTCTAAGATGAACTCCTTCTGAGGTTGCAGCCACGAATCCAGAAGAAATGCACCCACTAGAGGGAACCCATCGGGCCTGGTTTGAGGCTGGCACTCACCCTACGCTTCCTGGCAACTGGTGACTCCTACCACTCCATCGCCTATGACTTCCTGGTGGCCCACAACACCATCTCGGGCATTGTGATGCAAGTGTGTGATGCCATTGTGGAAGAGTACATGGAGGAGATCCTGGACACGCCCATGCAACCACAAGAATGGATAAAGGTAGCTGATGAGTTTTGGCATAGATGGAACTTCCCCCACTGTGTCGGTGCTGTGGACGGCAAGCATGTAGCCATCAGAAAACCACCTAAGGGAGGATCTATCTACTGGAACTACAAAGGCTACAACTCTATTGTCCTCATGGCCATGGTCGATGCAAACTACAGGTTTAGATGGGTGCAAGTTGGTGATCCTGGCTCCTACTCTGATGGGAAGATCTGGAGAGAGGCTGATCTCAAGGTTGCCATTGAGAGGAACATCGCCAGTCTGCCAGACCCTACTCCTCTACCGGCCGACAACCAACCCATGCCATTCTTCTTGGTAGCTGATGATGCATTTGCGCTGAGGGCCTGGCTGATGAAGCCATTCTCCAAGAGAGCACTGGAGCATGATGAGAGGATATTCAACTATCGTCTCTCCCGTGCAAGGCGAGTTGTGGAGAATGCCTTCGGCATCCTGGCACACAGATTCCGTTGCCTGCTTGGATTCCTAGAGCTGACTCCAGCCACAGTGGAGAAGGTGGTGAATGCCTGCATTTGTCTGCACAACATCCTGAGGACCTGTAGCAGGCGGTATAATGTTATTTTTTTTTAATGAAAACCGTCTTCCAGCTGCGGTATTATTCCCGGCATGCTGACCGCATAGTAAACCGTTTTGACCCGATCAGACCCGTGTGGACCCGCATCTAATTCCTGATTAGCCCGCAACGACCCGTGTCGACCCGCAACGACCCGCAGCGGCAAACCTAAAAGAAATCGCTCTGAATTCCGGTCCCACCCGCGTTGACCCGTTTCGACCCGCAGCGACCCCTATCGACCCGTACTGGCCCTTTTCATATCCCCGTGGCCAGCTTATAAATCTGCGTACAAGAACCGCATCTCGCCGTTTCTACCCTGCCAGTATGTAAATTACCCTCCATTCCGGGACTAATCCGGCTCATTTTCACCCGGATCAAATCCGTTTTGTGACCCGGCCGTGTGTGACTGTAGCATAAGCATGGCAAATTATTGTTTCCCTCAAGCTCATGATTCTACTACAGAAGATACAAAATAGTTCTACAGCTAACAAATTCTCAGTTATCAACAAACCTTTGGCATCTGAATGGCAAGCTAGCTTCCTCATCTTGCCTGGTGCTTTCCTCAGTAGAGGTTCCTCTAGATGATAGCTGTTCTCATGGTTACGGAATCTTGTGTAGTAGTGAAGGAAACGATTCAGTTCTTGCATCTCCTTATTACGCTTCTCAGCCTAGGCACAGATCCAAAAATAGAAAATAAACATATATATGAGAATGTCCGCTTCTGTTACTCTGTAAGAGACCAAAGACAAAAGGTTTAAACTACAGCGTCATGGAGAAAGATGACCAGTCATTTCTAAAACTTTACTGTGATGTGAACAATTAACAACTGAATATAGTATTATATGGCATAGAGTCTCTGACCTCTGACATGAGACCTTCTGCTTTCTCTTCGACCTTCTGGACCGCCTCATAACGATTGCAACGGAAGTAACCACCAGTCTCAGAACTGTGCTTGCTCCATACTTCAAGGCACACCCAACAGAAATCATGTTTACACTGATATAAAAGAAAGAAACATACATTTGATATAATAAAGTATTTAAAAAAATATCATATTCACACTATAAAATGACTAAGATTTAGAACAGAATTCAGAAATAGAACAAGAATAATAGGCAACACTGTCTCTTGATATATGGGATTATATGTCTCAAAATCAGTAAGTCTTGAAAGATAAATTACAAGAAATGGATGATTTAGGATAATGCTCATTAACTAATCATATTCCAACTCTTAATTACCACCCCCCCCCCCCCCCCCGCTTCTTTCCCCATACCACCATCTTCACTTATAATACATGTATTTAGATTTTTCCAGTAACATGACAAAAATCTTTAAACACTATGTACATTGGGCTATTCCAGGCAATGTGTCCTGTACGACACATGCCATTTTTCTACATATTTAATCTATAAGTGAAAAATCTTATGACAAGACCTTGACTAATGGTAGTGATACCAGAAAGTACCATTATTCAATGGTTATATCAAGAGATTCTTCATTTCTTGATGAAATATGTAGATAAAAGACATATGCTGTACGGGACACATTCCAAGGAATCGCCCCATTCAGCTCTTCACTACATCTCCATCCATCTTCACTCTCATGAATTAAATCTTTATTCAAAGCTGGCCACTTCTAATTGCATCATCTTTGTCACAGCAACATTGTTTCTCTCTCTCTCTCTCTCTCTCTCTCTCTCTCTCTCTCTCTCTCTCTCTCTCCCTCTCTCTCTCTCTCTCTCTCTCTCTCCCTCTCTCTCTCTCTCTCTCTCTCTCTCTCTCTCTCTCTCTCTCTCTCAACAATTGACTTAAGAGTTAACTATTTAATACCTACTGGGATAATTCCCAAAGCCCTTATTCCCTTCCATAATACTGTTTATATGAAGGAAAAAAAAGATACATCTTCTGTTTTAATGTTACCTTAGTACATTTCATGTGATTGCATCCCTCATTTTTCTGGATTGGAGAATGGCACTTAGGGCAGGGTTTAGAATTGGTTATAAGCCATAGGCAGTTTGCAGCACTTTCAGTCTCCTCTTCTGTTTTATTCACTGTGCAAAGGGGAAAAATGGTTAGAATACTCAACCAAGATTCACTATTCTGATGAACTAGTTTTCTGTTTTACATGCTTTACAACAGAGACACACATGAATACCGGGTAACTTTCTTCAGGTAAAAAATATCGAAATTTATGATCAATTAAAAGCAAAAACATAGGAAATATTTAATAAGGTAATTCAGTAATGAATATCTCCTGTCTAAAGGGTCAGTTTACTAAAAACACACAATACGCTTATCAAAGTTTCCATTTCCAACTGTTGAAAGAATATTATCTACCAATTACCGTGTTAATTATATGTATATTTCTTAACCCTTACTGTACTGGAGGGATTCCGCCTCACATTTCCAACCGCTCCATTTCATGCCACACCACTTTCTGACTTTATTCTTTTAAGTCTTGCGCATCTTTTGACCCCAAGTTTACGAAAATCGGTCAAAACCGTTACCGAGTCACGTGACCTTTTGTGACCTCACTTCAGCCCGAAAAACGAAAATTTCCAAGTTTTGTGTACAAAATGAATGGGAAAATGCATTTCCTCATATTTCTCCTTCATCACCTATAATTTCTTCTTCAAGCTGTAATTATCATCTATTCTAACTGAATATTGGTTTAAATAACACTATGAAACAGAAGATTTCAAAAAACAAAAAAATGAAAGTTGAAAACAAAGAAATAAGAAATTCGTAAAACAATAGAATACATAAGAGTTGAAATAACAAGAGGAGTGGAGAATGTGCACTGTAATGTGCAGAATCGCAGTTGAATGCAGTTACCAGGGTAATAATGCTGAAAGCGCTTTGGTCGGTTACATTGTAACTGGTAAGGATTGTAACTGGTAAGGCGCTATATAAGAAACAGCTATTATTAATTTTTATTTCAAAAATTTTTATGTAATAATGTTTTTAAGGTTAAGAAAGAACTTCTTGCATTAAAATTTTATCTGCAATGCCTTTCTTTACTTGATTATGAAGCAAAATGTATACTTATGCATATAATTTGCATAAATTATAATATTAAATGAAAAAAATACAGATTAATGATGGATTTGTGTTCTTTACGCACTTCTCGAGGTCTGTCTATAACTTTGAATTCAATTAGCCATATTTCTTTCCTAAGAACATTTGTCTATACACAGTATTCATGCAACTTCTTTATTCAATTAATTCTAAAGCTAGGTGCTTCATGAATGCATTATATTATTATTGTAATCATAGATGAGATTATTTCTTACATTTTTCTGGCTGTATTTCTGTGATCTTTTCACTCCATTTCTTCCAATTTTCACAGCAGCATGGATCATGAGGTTCACCAGAGCAGTCCCTGAGGAAGAATATCACAATTTCAATCATTACAATGCAAGCAACGCCAGCTCAACTTCGTACTGAATGGTAATGGCATATATAAATAACATCGAAGGCTCTTTTCCAAAACCCTCCAAACTATCTATACAAGTATGTATAATATTTAAGTACATTGCAACTTCTTGGATTATTTAAATAAATGAATCTCGAAACAGTAAAATTCAATTGAAATATGTCTGCACATATCTGTGTATGATGAGATATATTCAGGTTGTTCTTTCCACAATAGAAATCAAATTTAAAATGCTTTATAATGTCATGCAACAGAATGTACTGACCAATCCCACACGGGCACCTAACACAATATGCCAACCAAGAGAGTACAGTATTACCATCATATTGCAGCACATTAAATGGTAATGTACATATGCCACACTGAAACCTACATACATGTGTTGCACATGGTATCAATATCGTATTATATCAATATGAAATACTCATTGCCCATAAGTACATTGTAGATCACAACATGACTGAATGCTTGGCAAAGTAAAGGAGGATGCTTGAGCAAAAATAATTTAAAAATTTTCTTTCATATTATGATTTTGCTGATAAGCTTCAGAGTTATGAAGGAATCTCACCAGCAGAAGAGATGACCACGTCCACAATCAACTGCCTTAGACATTGGAGGTGGGGCGGACGGACTAGACACATCCCTAGGGGATACAGGGTCAGTATTGAGGGGTAGTTTAACTGCCTGACCACAGCCAACCTTTGGACACCACTTTAAACTTGGATTGGTGTCAACAAATGCCTGCACACAAAAGATAAAACAAGGATTATTATATTTAACATGGTAATCAATATTTCACACTATGGCAATTTAGCTTGGAAAGCTAGGAAAAAAATAATAACAGCTCAGCAAATCTATGAAGCTACATAAAAACCAGCCCTTAGGAAATATATCACTTTTGTATATTAAGAAAGAGCTTCCAGGGGAAATATACATTTTACATGCTTTTAAACCCAGTTCTGTGGTCATTTCCACGTAAAAATTCCAAAGATTTTGTCACATAGTACAAGGAATTTATCGATCCTAATCTTAATATATTTCATGCTTTAGCTAGGAATCAGCAGGTATATATACAGTGTATATCATGGATAAAGTAGTGTTATTACAAATTTAGCTAAACAAAGCATTGGAAGGGCATGCATATCTGTGTATCATTATATATTGTATCCAGCCTTAGTAGCATGCATTTCAATCGCAATTTGCACAATGTTACATTAATCTAAACTATTACCTTGATATCAAACTGTAAGAACCTCCTAGCTATCTCCCTGGATACAATAGCTTCTATTATCTCTACAGGAACAAGCTTACAACATTCAAAGGCAGGACACATGATGTTATGAGCATTACCCTCTGCAATCTTCCCTGATAGATATCTGGATGGACAAAAATTAATAGGAAATTACAAGAATTCTCAGTATTGAAACAAATATAATTCAGACCACTTTTTGTAACTACAAGATCATTTGTACATTACTCTAAGCTACTATTTAGTCATTAAAACATGAATCAAAATGTTACAGCTTGACTGAACTAAGATGATGTTTTCATTTCATTCAAGTAATGATATGCTATTGTATGTGCAGTAGACTGTTACATGTTGGAATTGCTCTTATTATATGATTGACAAACTGTAAACATTTGTATTAGACACACAGTCATCTTCACACAAAATTTTCCAACTCTGGGACCCTTATTCATCTTATAGCAAATGGAATAAAATGATTCAAATCTAATAGCAAAAATGTAGCATCAGAATCACATTAAGCCCATATGTAACTCCACACTTACTTCTGGGGATCCAGATTTCAGGGGAAAATTATTTATAGGAGTCCATGTGCACTGGCCCCTTGCTAGAGTCAAGCTTTGCATTAATTAACCATATTAAATCCACATTACAGGAGCAACTTCCATTTCATAAACTTATGAATCATGGAATATCTGTTCGCAAGTACTTGACATTTGTTTCAATTTAAAGTTTACTACTAACCTTTCCCAACACATTTTACAGAAATGATGAGTACAAGGCATCTCTATGGGTGATTCTTCCCTTGGCATAGGCTCGGTACATATATCACACTGTAAGATATAGAATAAGTATAGACTCAGTATATATATTACGCTGTAAGATACAAATAAGTATAGGATCATTACATTATGAATAGTTCATAATGATACATTTCACACTTCACACTTGTATATTATGAATGTCAAATCATATACAATTCAGCTGCTACACTGATTTTTAATAAACCATTCTTGAATTGATTTACTGAAAACAAAAATATGTTCTTACTTCTCTCTCATCCTCTGCCACAGCTTGAATCTCAGGTTCATTCTCAACGGTTGTTAAGGTATGGTCCCGTATTGAGCTTTCTAGATCCTCAGGTGGTTTGACTCCTGATTTCTCACAGCATTCCTTAGGATTAGAAATCCATTCTTCTAAAAGAACTTCTCTTGACCATTCTACAATGAGAAAAAATATTCAAACTCCATGACAAGTGAAATAAAACGTGAGGTACCAATCAACCAATGATGATACAAATAACACGGTACACACTTATTTATATAATAGCTAGACATGTATACATTGTGTATATCATACTTTATAAACAAAGTACATGAACATCACAAGAACCAACTATTCCTCTATTTGGACAACTGAAAATCAGGACCAATATCTGTCAGGGCATATTGATTTATGAATTCATCAAAAGAATATTTAACCAAAGGAAAGTCTTTTACATAAAAATGGTTTATTCTGATGGATTGTATTCATAACCGAAACAAATTACACATAGAGAAGAAAACCCACCATAGTTCCTAAGCAGTGCTTCTGCAGTGAAGAGTGGAACATGAAGCATGTCTGCAGTCTCAACAACAAGGGCATCCTTCGCTTCTTGCAAATCTTGTGGTTTCAGCCCGACATAGCTCTATCATAATTAAAGATAAAGGTTGACAAAAAACTGAAATCCCAGTCACTGATTTGTGCATGGATTATGAGAACAAATAATGACAGTCATACAAACAATCTGTAGATGTAAAGTATCAGCGACACTTTCATGGTGGAGAAACTGAATTGTAGGTTTAGTTTTTCAGGGTTACACCATGTATTTCTTTCAAGGAATAAGAGCCCTGAAAAGGGCTGATGAGCTCCGCTAAGAGCTCTGTGGTTCTCGATGTTTCGATCAGTATGCTCTGATCGTCATCAGGAGATTCTCCTGATTCTCCTGATGACGATCAGAGCATACTGATCGAAACATCGAGAACCACAGAGCTCTTAGCGGAGCTCATCAGCCCTTTTCAGGGCTCTTATTCCTTGAAAGAATTACATGGTGTAACCCTGAAAAACTAAACCTACAAATCTGTAGATGCTTTTCCACAAAACACAGAGTGCTTCAAAATCTGCAAGTAAGAAATAACACATTCATCAAATATTATGACACATCATACACACAATGGGAAGGAAAAACAACAGTAAAGTGCATAAATTTCAAATTATTATGAATACCTTTCTCAGAAAAATTCATTCAATAATTGTATCCCTTTCCACCATAAGCCTTTTCATACCTGCCCTGCATGATAAGAAGTAATTACAAATTATTTCTCTTGCAGACTAATTGTGTCTAGACTGCTTTAACCCAATTGGGAAGAGTAGATTATTAAAGCTAAATTTGTATATATTCCTACAAGTACTTCCAGTGACCCTTATTACTTAGTTCAAGGTAGCTCAAGACATTCTCTTTCATTGTCACACTACTTACCTCTTCATAGGATATTGCACTTAATTCTTCAACCACCTCCTCATCACTAATTTGCTGTATAGGAGAGAAAGCAGAAACAAAAGACAAGGAAAGAGAGAATCACAGTTCAAAAATGACACTAGAGCAAAATATGGCATGGGCCAGAAACATAATAATAATGAGTAAAGTTCTCAAGGCAATATTTATTTTATATTTAATTTTTTTCAAACAAAATTTAAAAAACATGATGTATACATGATGAGAGCAAAAAAAGAAGAAAAAGACAAAATGAGAGTAAAAAATAAAAAGAGATTATGGGGGTAAAAAAGAAAGATAAACAGAGAGAACAAGAAATAACTTACAGAGAAGACCATCTTTGACTCTAGTAGCTGAGCAATGTCATAGTATCTGTTCTTCTCAGCACAGTCACATGGTGTCTCCTTGTCTCCATTCTCAACAAATAAACATGCACCATTCTCCAATAATGTCTGGGGAAAAAAATGATAATATCTATGTATCATAGTAGTAGAGTGCTTGAAATATTTGACGGGAAATGCAAAGTTGATAGTTCAAGCCCTGGTACAGTACTCAAGTGATTTGGTAAGACACTAATTTGCAATTGCTACTCTCAACTTGGGTGTATTAGATGAATCCTTGAATGCTGTAGTGGGAGAATAGCCAGGCAAATACTGGAGCATCAAGAGCACCTGGTATAAAGTGGATGTTAGAGCTATTATACATGTAGGTCATATTGTATTTATTACATGTATGATCAACAGCATGAGAAGATTTAGACTATCAAGCATTGATACATGTATAATGTTTCTTATCTATCCAAAGCTTAATCTTGAATGAAAGTGTACTTATACACTGATTATTAGAAACCAAATTGCATCTACAATAATAAGAAAAATATTGAATAACTTACAAAATTGAGAAAGAAAACAAAAAACAAATATCAAATGACTTAAATCACATTAAATTACTGCGGGAATAACTATAATAACTCTTCAAACCATTCACACATCATGGCTAACCAGCTACACGTATGTTGAAAAGCAGGCTGGGTAAGAGTAACACAATACAGGTATGTAAAAAGTGATAGTTTATGATCCCTATCAGTGTTCTAACATTTGTATGAGGAGGTACATGTAGAGAGATATGAGGGATTGAGACCATCAAATGTGACCAGGCACCACAAAACCACCAAAAAGTCGAACTGTGTGATTTTCAGTTAGAGCTCAATCAATGTGTTTTGGGTTGGCATGGTCAAATTTTAGTTTTTGGTATTTCCTTAAAGAGTATACTTTTTTCTAAGTAATCTAAAAATTTGGAGGCACCAAACAACCTAAAAGTGGTATTTTTTGAGTTTTTTTTATTGAACTTATTTGTGACTTCTCTAGATTTTGTTGTATTACTCTTCTTTTTTTTACGACCCTGAAAACTTGTCTCATTTTGATCTCCCTTAACTTTTAAACAGAGTAAGTTCCTGCATTGATACTTGTGCACTATAATAAACAGGATATGCCTAATTAGTATGCCAAGTTTTAGGACAATTTGATAATCCTTTCATAGAAATTTTCAATGAGTTCTAATCCTCCTTTTGTCACCTTAGCACAAGACCTTGCAAGTCAGAATGCTTCAATAGACTACAAACTTTCTCAGAAGTAACATTCTGAGGGACTGTGCATTCTACTCTTTGTACAGTGAGTTAGGAACATCCAATGCTAATGAGTTATATATCATTTTAAAGTTGAGAATGTCCTCTTTCAGAATCAGACCTTAACTAAAAATTCATATCTGGCGACTTTTTGGTGGTTTTGTGGTGCCTGGTCACAAATCATAACAGTTGATTTTCTTACCTCTACTAAAGATCTATACCCAGCTGCTGCTGCATAATGCAAGGCAGTACAACCCTCCTGTGGGTTATACAGACAAAAATCAGTTCAATTTACATGTATATGCCAGAGAGAGAGAGAGAGGGGGGGGGGGGGCGTGGACAGAAAAGTATGCTTAATAGGCAAGAGAGTAACATGTACTGACAGATTAATTAGGTAAATGAAAAGGAAAAGAAAAAGAATCTGGAGATGTTGAATAAGAAAAAGAGGTACTGAGGGCACTGACTAAGAATAATAAGAAAGAAATATGAAAGCCTCAAGTCTCATTCAGAAACTACACTTACATGTACATGTGCAAAGTAAAAATGCAAGAAAAGTAAAAGACAGTTCAAGGCAATATGTAGTTTTAAAAATACGACACAAAAGGTGTATTTCGTACATTTTCTTTTCACAGCTCTTCAAGAGAAAAACATCTGCATACATGTATGTGTATCAATTTCTAATATCGGTAGAAAGAAATAATAATTTCTTACATCATCAACTGCATTGATGTCAATCTTCTCTCTCTCTCCATTACCGATTGGTATCCCTTGCCAATTGAGGATGAGACGAAGACATTCTGCTCTTTTTTTCTCTGGGGGTTGGGAGTAATAGTACTGAGAGTAGCTGGACATAGAGGATGGAGGGCGGGGTAGATCAGCCATACATACACAATGTAACGATGTCTGGTTATTCATGTTACGTTTGATTGGGTTTCCATGGTGTTTCTGAAGAAACAACCTGAAATAAGAAATTTAAAAACCCAATACATAATCAGATCATAGAAATAGAATAATACAGGAGGGCCTGTAGTAAACAATTATATCCCTCATTAATGAAATCCTCTTTAGAGATTGGTCTACATACCGTCATGTGACCAAACATACATGTAACATTGCTATGATGTTGATGATGTTGAAAACAAAATGCCGATGAAGAAAAATGCACTACAATGTATACCGTGACGTCATGATCGATCAGTATCATGATGCTATCGGTATCAGGATTAGACTTACATGTAGAGTGACATTTACGATAAGTGAAAACATTTATATTATTATTTTTTTCAAGATTCGTTGGAGGGATATATTAAAAACAAATATATCATGCAGTGTTTTGAGCCACTAATGAATTTATGGATTCCTCAATGACAGTAATAGCAGTATTTTCTTCTGGGCTATGCCTCTCAGAAAAAAATAGTGCTATTCCTGCCACCTCAGAATCCATAATTTCAACTAAAGCCTCTCAGTGCATGGTATATTTGTTAATATAACGGTACCCGTATATTGAGTGTGTATTTAAGGTTGACTGAAAAATCCATTCCAGTTAAAAATATAAGATAAATGAATGAAACCTCAATATCCTCATTTTAATTCTCCTGATTCTTGGATGATTTTTGTTCAATTCAATACACTGTCCATAAGAAGCTTCAATAACCCCATTATATCAATTAACCCAAATTCCATTAAAGTAGATATTCATTGATTTTTAAAACTGACTTAATTTTCATTTTTGCGTAGGTGAAGCTTAGACCGGACAAGTTTGTCAAAATTCGACGCTTGCAAACATTCGAAGTAATGATTATTATCAATTACAAATTGCTAAAATACAGCCCCGACATAGCACCTGAACAGCTCTCCGAAAGCTGCTGAAATGTGTGACGTCAAAGGGAGGACGTTAATTGCACAAGCAGACGATGTCCCATAACATCTCACATATTTTCAGTGCCTGTTTTGTCATCTTCTCCTCAGTTATTTCACTTCACTAGCATTAGTCTATTATGTTTAATCCATATATTGCCTCACTCTAAACCCCGTGCATGGGTTTATTTGGATGGAAAATGAAGCATTACAAGAATAAAAGAATCAGTTGCTTGTAAACAAAATAGACGCCATTTCATTCACAGCTGCATACACCGCTGGACGTTCGGCGTTGCATGAGGGATAAATACCGTCCTTGCAATCATTCAGCGGGCTTTTCAATTTGAAAGTGTGGTTTCTTTGATTGTTCATTAACCCTCATCCTATATATTTACAAACAAAAGATTTCAGTAATCAGAATCTGTTTCATTCCCATTTTAGAATGGTGTGAAATATGGGCACGTTTGAATACACTAAATTCTTTATAATTTGAGAAATAACTGCACTGCACTTATGTTCATTCTTTATGGGACGTCGTCTGCTTGGACAGGATTGTTCCCTTTATTGACGTCATTGAAACATTGTTATTTTTTTGGCGAAGCGCTTGTATATCGCAGATGCTGGGAGGTAGTTTTATTTGTATTATTGTTTAATTACCTGATATGTAGTTGACTTTAAACTGATACGATTGCTATCTGTTAACTTGCCAGTTTCTAGTGATACATTATTTATCATATTTGTGATTTTCTTTGAATGTGTACTTTAGGGCTGGGACTAAAAACCGGGTACCCGAGTCCCGCCCGAGAGCCTCGGGACCCGGGTCAAAATATTAGATAACCGATACCCGAAAATGAGTATTTAATTATCACCTATGTACATGTATGTACACGACAAGGCGGTAGATGAACGTCGAACAGCCATTTACTATTTACATGTAAAAAAAATCCATGTAGCGCTCTAGCGCACCATTGCAGTGATGCGCTTTTGATTCGTTCAACTCACTGTGAAACATAACCTTACACATTCGTATACACAGAGAGCAAAGCTCACTGCCGCTATTCGGAGACTGCTCATTGGTTCATTGAACCCATGACATAATTTGCATTTAGTGCCCTTCCCCCTTCTTTGCAGTGAACGATAAGTCTATGAGCGATTAACGGGCGTAAAGTTTACAAACTCATGCATATTCAACAGTCGCTCCACACTCGCACGTGGCATCTCACAACTCGTACACTATTAAACAGGTATTTTTAACATCGACGATCACGATCTGACACTGTCACAATATCCTGAAACTTTAGCAAAGAAGTTACCAATTACTGAAATCAGATTAAGAGTACATGAACGATATATCCAAAATAATATCCTTCATTGTTCATGCGAAAGTGAAAAGCAAGGCTGTGAGAAGCAAAGGATGTCTACAGTGCGCGCGATTAACATTTTCATTCATAAAATTGGGCTTGTGACGTCATTTCATGAGCGGTCTGTTAATAACAAGTCATGACAAGTCATATGCCAGCCAGCCAATGAAGGTATGCGCCTTTTTTTTTTCTTTTTTCTCTTTTCCTTTCATATACCGCGGCGGCATTGGGCGGAAAGGCGCTTTGTATAAACAGATCGAATTTCAAAAGGGAACCGCATGTGTGTGTTAAAGGATGAAGTTGCAGTCGGACAGAGAAGAAAATGTTGGCTTGATTTTTTTTGATGAATGATGAGTTTGATGAATGATGATATTTGATGTCTGATGAAGATAATTGTTTTGATGATGCTATTATCTTGATAATGATGATATGATGATGATGTCTTTGATGATTATGATGATCGATGATGATATCAATGGTGCTACTGGCGAAGAGAGAGGGCCCGGCATGTATTGATGATTTTATGTGTACTAGTAGTGGTACGTGTGTGTGAATTTCAATAATTGGCGGGTTGATCACACGTTGAGAATGAAACTGTCGGTGAGACGATGACCGCGTGCATGAGGACTCACAATGTGTATAATTAGAGTATGAGGAGTGTAGATACTACAGAAAGCTCGCCATTTTCGCCAGGCAAATCAATACTCCGTGTGAACAGTGAAGTTTGTGTACAAAGTGAGTAAGTGACTCGATCTCTACGATCACGATGTCAAAATTCCCAAGAGCTGCCCGTACAAAATTATTAAGAATCATCATGATCATCGTCTCAAACGAGTTTTTCTTCATAAGATTTCTTTGTATTCCCCTTCCTTTTTTATAAGTACATGTACATTCATGTATTTTGGATAAACATGTGCGAGGGACTGTTGACCGCGCGTGACTACCTAAGGCGCTGGCGCGCTGGCATGATTTAACGGTAGACAATTTCTACAGATTAGATTTAGGCGGCTTATGCCTATCCTGTCTTGCGCCGACGCGATTTCCTCCGCCTGTTTTGTTGTTGTTGTTGTTGTTGTTTTTGTTTTTGTTTTTGTCTTTGTTTTTTCCTCGAATGGTTTATTTCAGTTGCCAAACACAAAGGAGTTTTCCCACAGTGTTTGTAGCTTCTTAGGGGTAAATATTGGCTTGTAATTCGTGTTATATCATTTTCGGGTAACCGGGAACCCGCCCGAAAAATAGTCGGGTTCCCGAATTGAAAAAATACCCGAAACTCCCACCCCTAGTGTACTTTAATATTTACAGGGCTCCACATTAATTGAGCTACAATCATTCATACAAACCAAACCCATTCACACAGAGTATAGCTTACCTGACTAGCCTGTGCATGTCATGCCTAAAGAACTAACCAATACCCATTCACACTGAGGACAGCTTACATGACTAGCCTGTGCATGTCATGCCTGAAGAAATAACCATTCCCATTCAAACAGAGGATAGCTTACCTGACTAGCCTGTGCATGTCATGCCTAAAGAACTAATCATACCCATTCAAACAGAGGACAGCTTACGTGACTAGCCGGTGCATGTCATGCCTAAAGAACTAACCAATACCCATTCAAACAGAGGATAGCTTACCTGATTAGCCTGTGCATGTCATGCCTAAAGAACTAACCATTCCCATTCAAACAGAGGATAGCTTACCTGACTAGCCTGTGCATGTCATGCCTAAAGAACTAACCAATACCCATTCACATTGAGGACAGCTTACGTGACTAGCCTGTGCATGTCATGCCTAAAGAACTAACCATTCCCATTCAAACAGAGGATAGCTTACCTGACTAGCCTGTGCATGTCATGCCTAAAGAACTAACCAATACCCATTCACATTGAGGACAGCTTACGTGACTAGCCTGTGCATGTCATGCCTAAAGAACTAATCATACCCATTCACACTAAGGATAGCTTACCTGACCAGCCTGTGCATGTCATGCCTAAAGAACTAACCATACCCATTCACACTAAGGATAGCTTAACTGACTAGCCTGTGCATGCCATGCCTAAAGAACTAACCATACCCATTCACACAAAGGATAGCTTACCTGACTAGCTTGTGCATGTCATGCTTACAGAACCATACCCATTCACACTGAGGATACATGTAGCTGAGGATAATAATCAATACAGCATTTACATATATAATGTGCCATCAATCTAGTGAACTAATCTGAGGTCCAGAGGGATAATGAAAGAAAGGATACCTCATCTGACTAGCATTTGCATGCCATGCCTAGAGGGTATCAATCACACACAAATATTTTGCTCTGTATGTTAGAGGTTCCATGTCATTATACTACACTGTATTGAAAATATGGGCTTCAAATATGAACTACATTGTATAAAGAGATATTGTAAGTTTACATGTAATTACACTCTCTCTCTCTATAAGCATCTAAAAGCAACTCGTGAGTAGACTACTCGATGCTCCCATACACGTTCGCCAAGATAAGGGCTCGTGCGGAACCCAACTAACTCGGTTCGGCATCAAAATGTTATCCTTTATTTCCTTCATACTCCTAAAATGTTGACCTACAGAATGCCTGATAAAGTTCCTTGAGGTTAATTTGCTAGCAGTATATTTTTTCAGGTGATTGGGACACTTTAATGAACTAAACATACCCATGCACACGGAGGATACCTCACCTGACTAGCCTGTGTATGCCTACCTCACCTGACCAAGGACTGTGATAACTCCTTGACCTGACTAGCCTGTGCATGCCATGCTTACAGAACCATACCCATTCACACTAAGGAGTTATCACAGAACTGTGATAACTCCTTGTTCACACTGATAGCTCACCTAACTACATGTACATCTACATGTAGTCTGTGCATGCCATGTGCTTACAGAACCATACCCACTCACACTCAGGACTCACCTAACTACATGTAGCCTGTGCATGCCAAGCTTACAGAATCATACCCATTCACACTGATAGCTCACCTAACTACATGTACATGTACATGTAGTCTGAGCATGCCATGCTTATATACAGAACCATACCCATTCACACTGAGGATAGTTCACCTAACTACATGTATATGTAGTCTGTGTATGCCATGCTTACAGAACCATACCCACTCACACTGAGGATAGCTCACCTACCTACGTGTACATGTAGTCTGTGCATGCCATGCTTACAGAACCATACCCATTCACACTGAGGATATCTCACCTAACTACATGTAGCCTGTGCATGCCATGCTTAAAGAACCATACCCATTCACACTGAGGAAAGTTCACCTAACTACATGTAGCCTGTGCATGCCATGCTTACAGAACCATACCCATTCACACTGAGGATAGTTCACCTAACTACATGTATATGTAGTCTGTGTATGCCATGCTTACAGAACCATACCCACTCGCACTGAGGATAGCTCACCTACCTACGTGTACATGTAGTCTGTGCATGCCATGCTTACAGAACCATACCCATTCACACTGAGGATAGCTCACCTACTACATGTAGCCTGTGCATGCCATGCTTAAAGAACCATACCCATTCACACTGAGGATAGTTCACCTAACTACATGTAGCCTGTGCATGCCATGCTTACAGAACCATACCCATTCACACTGAGGATAGCTCACCTGACTAGCCTGTGCATGCCATGTCGACAGGAGCAGTGGAGAGCTGTATTGTGATCATAATTCTCTCCATATGAGATGTTAGGATCAAAGGTCTTCTGAAAGTCTTGGCTGTGTTGGTAAATTTCTTCAGCTGTCTTCTCATCCCCTAAATTTAGGGCCTTCCGAAACTTGGTTGAACTGCTTCCCATTTTTATTCCTCACATCTGATCTAAATGTTTATCATTTATTGAACTCTCCTCCAATGAGTTTCATTCTCCATTTACACAAAAACTTTCTGTCATTAAAAAATCAGCATCCTGAGAAATCAAATTGTTATCAATTCTAAGATGAAAATGATAACATTTCTCACGCTATCAACAAGACGTAATCATTTGTTCAAACTCTAAGTTTGATTCTACTCACGTTTTCGTTCCTTTGACAACACTACATTCATGTGCCTTCAATGTAATCCAGTTCTGCTCTGCTTTTATCCTGCTAAACTATACATGTATCTCCTCAAATTATAAGTCATGCCACATGTGTACAGACAGGATGGTGGAATATTCACACGTTTGTTTCTTTTTAAGACAGACAGACATATACTAGACATATGACTGCAATGAACATATTAATCCTATAAGAATATACTCAGCTTACAGTTGACACTGCTAATCATCATAACCACAGTAATCCCCCAATTGGCTTCAGACAATCCTCTATTTTTGACACATCACCTCATGAACTTCTCAAATGTCAACAGCAAACTATCTTAATCCCTAGATTTAAGTACATTGTATTTATGACTCAACATGTCAGCTACCTGGTTCATTATATGAATGGGAGATGGAGCCATTTCCCATTCAGCCCTTTGTAGCAAGTCCAAGCATTGGAAGGTCTTACTTCCTCTTGTGACTGGCCTGCTGGATGTCCAATGCATAGAGAGGGTGAAGGGATAAAAGGCAAGGGGATTTAGATTATGGAGGTGGAATTGCTATCTAATCCACAGGTAATCCCCTTCCCCCTTCTGTTATATGCACGGTCTAATTTCAAATCAGAGTGTTCAATTAATCTGATTATCACTCTAAACTGACCATTTACATGTACTGGTAAGTAGAATATCAAATTTGCTTTAAATTGCAATTGTGAATTTCCTCCATGAATATAAAGAGCTGTACAACAGAAGCACTATGTTGAAAGTTATGATTCAATCACTTCCTCTCAACCTCATTCCGAAAATTGGATGTAAACAGCACCGCCTGTTTTGAAGAACCTCCAATCATTGGATATAGTACCAATGCAAAAACAGTCATGGATCACCACTTGGACAGACTTGCAAAGAAAATAAAGTATCTTGCGATATCACTAGGCTTTCCCGGTTTTCTCAACCATTCAGCAAATGTAACTTTCGCACAGTTGCTAATACTTCAAAATCCACATGTATGTTGTAGTGTCCCCTTCAGTAGGAGAACCAGCCTGTCTCTCAGGGTAGAATTCCGATGTATACAGTTCCTCTTTCACTTCATGTTTCCTGATCAACCCTGAAATCACAAGCAAAATAGGTTTCAAATGTTAACAATGATGGCCTTATACATGTATGTCTATCTTTGTTCAAATATATTGGGTATTGTATAATTGGATTTGAGCCAACCCCCACACAGTTGGTATCTCAATACAGAGATGACCATGCAAGATTTTGTGGATATCTCATTATACACGTACATGTATGCTTCTCAAGTAGGTAATGTATAAGCTTAATGATCAGATCTCTCTAATTTTCTGCTTTCATACAGGTTTGATTGCCCTTTAATGCAATGTCTGAACAGCATGTTACTAAACATGGGGTTACTGAGCCATCTACATGATTCATTAATATGACTCTACATCTCCTTTTATTCAAACTGCTAAGGAATGTAGATATTACATTGTAAACAATGTCATTACTGCACACTGACAATTAAATGGCATTTTTGGGGAAAAGCATAACATTCAATAGCCTACAGGTACATGTATGGCCAACATTTCATGTTCTCCCCATTCAAAAAGAATAAATTCCTTCAGTTTCATGAACATGAGATTAAATATCATTGGATTACATTTGTTAATGTCTTGTCCTAATAAACTCTGCTCAAATTATGCGCCAAATATTTATCAGAAAAGGGATAATATATGCTGACCTTAAAATCTAATAGGTTCACAGCACATTATGTATCTACATAAATTATGAATTCACCCCACTGTACATATATATATAGTGGTACATGATAAATGGTACATTATACATAAATGCATTACAAATACATTATTTATCATCATATATGTATTTACATACATGTACATTATGTACATAAATACAAGCCTCATAAACCTACATGTACTTAACAATGTCACCTACATGTAGGTAGTTGAATATGGTCTCAATTATCTATGCCTACATCTACATGTATGTAAATGGGCATTCATGACTTGACAAATTTATTTTGATTCTTTGATAAACATGAACCAATAGTTGAATTTCAAGCAATTTGTATTTCCGTTTTGGGGTCCATCAACCTTGACAATACAAACACTTACAAATATGTAACCCCATTCTCCCCCCCCCCCCCCCCCCCCCCCCCCCCCCCCCCCTTATGTTGAGATGAACTGTGACATTTTGTGAGATAAATATGCTCAGGGGCCTGTTGCACAAAACTTGCGTTTGAACACAACTCGGGAAATCAAACGCAACTTTATTTTCAGCTAATCAGAAGTCCACATTCAGGACTTGCGTTTGATTTTAAGAGTTGCGTTTAAATGCAATTCTTTGTGCAACCCCCATTGTAGGCTTTAATATAGTGAATGCAACCTCTACTGACCTAGTTTTAATGTATTTAAACCAGTCAAACAGAAGAGTAATGTGAACACAGTTAAGTTTGAATGTGAACAAGAGTTTTCTCCTACATCAGGGAGCTGACATTGCCAAGGACTTGAGGGAATATTATCTTTTAGTCATGACTAAAAGGAAGACAGCATAAGGCTGATTCATATTTCTCCCTACTACTCAAGAGCCTAGTGCCTCAGGCATATATAGTAGAACTGCTAAATTACCTGTACAACTAGCTTCTTCACTCCTAGTCCTAATATAACATTCATAATGTGTCATAATCTAATGTCATTACAAAAGAGGAAGATAGGGGCATAATAAAGTCTCCATCATGTGTCCTACATTGCACTTGTACATGTACCCATATGGTTTTTGCTAAACAGTCAGGTCTTGGCACTGCATGGGTCGAAATTTGTGAACATTTTAAAGGAATTTAATGCATGGTATCTTTTTTTTTGAGCAGGAAAAAAAAGGAGAAAAATAGGTGACCTGATGGAAACATGAATTAATTATTATCTTTATTCTTATATCATTTACATCTCTATCTTTCTTTATGTTACTCTTTGTTTTTATCCTATCTGTATCATTATTTTCTTTCTAATAATAACGGTTGCTTATAAAGCGCTTTACAAGAATATACCAAATCTTTCCTTTTGTTATGTTATTCTTTGTTTCCCTTCATAATCCTCTCTTCCATCTTTCCTATCCTTCTATGCTAGATCTCTATTGTTTATTATGTTTTTCTTTGCATTATCCTTCTATCATCTTCTCTTCCATTTTTCATTATGAATGTTACTTGTTATCCTTATTTCATTTCTTTCTGTACATGTATCTTTCGATATGCTTTCTTTTTCCCCTTGTCCGTTTTTAGCTTAAAATCTGGAAAATCATACTGAGATGGACACCTTTTCAATTTGTCCCCTTGAAGACACCATATAATCTTTGTTGGCTAATTTCGACCCAACCTGCTGCACCACACCACACCAAGACATGACTGTAGGCGCTTTCACACCTACCCGATCAGGAAAAATACCCGTAAATTACGAGAACTTGTTCAGGCCTCAAAATACCCGCTAATTATTTCGAGCTTTCTTACCTCCCCTAACCAGAGCTCTTCGAGGAAAGTTCTCGAAGTTATGAGCATGCGCAAAAAACCCAATGCTGGCTAGTCGTCTTATTAATATTATGTTGGTTGGAGGAGGCCACTGCCGCGTAGACCTCATCCTCTCTCCACATCGCAATGAGCACCTTCGTCGCCTCATCTGTCCAGTGAGAAGTCATGACTTTATAGAATAACGGTACATCAAACTAAAGACGAAAGTGGAACACAATACTAAAACTTAACCTCGCTCAGCTCGAAACTGTACAAACTCAGGGAAATAAACAACACATTTAAAAATCTCGACTCCTGCAGCAGCTACCTGTACTTCACTGTACGATATCGAATTGAACGTCGCGCGCGCCAATCAGACCGGAAGTTCATGCACCAGTGTTCGATGGGATAGCCAGTTCTCGTAATTTGCTTTCACACTGCAAATATCCCCGCGACCTTGGAGAAAGTACGCGGAGTTTTGAGAAAGTACCTACTAAATTCTGGGTATTTTCTTGCGGGGATATTACGAGTACTTTCGTTTCACACTGGCAAAATACCTGGTATTTTCTGATCGGGTATTCTCCCCCGATCAGAAAATACCAGGTAATTTTCCTGATTGGGTACATGTAGGTGTGAAAGCGCCTTGTGTAGTAAAAGCCACCCATACCAATATTACATGTACCTTGTTACCACAAAAACAAAATTTTGCCATTGAATA
This sequence comes from Heliocidaris tuberculata, assembly GCA_025618425.1. Lineage (NCBI taxonomy): Eukaryota > Metazoa > Echinodermata > Echinoidea > Camarodonta > Echinometridae > Heliocidaris > Heliocidaris tuberculata. The sequence continues at coordinate 1,049,834 of CM046835.1, read as the reverse complement.
TGCATGTACACATACATGTATGCACATGTACATTGTACCTCTGCCTACACAATTATACAAGTACTTCCGGTAAACAGATTTTCTTGCTGTGTACACAAAGCACATCCAATTTCCTCATTAGGATAAATGTATTGAAAATTTCATTCAATTTCAATTCATTTCAATGCATACATTTAATTACATTGATTAGTAGGGGATATAGTAAATCATGGCATCCTATTGCATGATTCATCTAAAAAAATAGCCAACATGTCATCAGAAGTAGAGATCTACCTTTCATTACATACATGTATAGGCCTACTAGTATAATCTTTGTAACTACATGTGTATGTTAATTCACTTTGTGGACAACAACAAGAAAATTGTCAATGTACCTCACAAAGTTTTATGTATCTTGTATGCTTGCAGTGGAATAAACAAAACCTTAACCTGAACAATGAAACTAGACCATAATCAGTAACCATCCAGAATCATGCACCAAGAAATAAAATTGATGTATTTCTGCCTATTACATGACTACCATGCACCAAAGATGTGACTCAGCTACATCATTCAATGATGATGACCTTTCGACAAGCCTCTTTCATCAGCATTTAGAGTTCCAAACATATTCCATAGAAGATTTGTCATTTCAATGAATGCTAACAATTAGTGCTAAAATATTCCTGTTTCAAACACTACATGTAGTTAACTTGACATTAAATAATGAAATATTCCTGCCAAAACATGGGTTAAAAACAATTGATATGTGTATGGCCCTATAGATGCGTTACTCTAGACACAAAGCTCTGCATTATAATGCCCACAAATATGTAATGTATATACATGAAGGCCTAAAACTATTGTTGAGGAAACTTAAACCATATACCAGAAGAGTCAATTCAAACAACACTGTAAATACATTCAAATAATCCCATACATTTTTTTGCAAAAAAAAATTTGTGACAAAGAAAATTATCAGAAACTATAATAGACAGAAAAGACTTGTTCTCAACTGCTCATTATTGACCTAATAAAGAGAGAGAGGTAAGGGGTGGGGGGAGGGGGGGGGGGAGGTAATTAATTGAATGTCATGTCATGTCTAATTCATCATGCATACCACTGATCTGCCAATTTACATGTATAATGCATAAAGTCTTTAATCTAGGGGCAAGAACACTGCTTCATTCACAATGCCCCCCATGTCAGGCAAATTAATTGAGTCCTGATGTGACACGCAGACACGCATGGCAATGGTTGCACACATATTTTGCGCCTGGATGGTGGTGTTCTGAAAGGCTGCACACACATTGCTGATCACATTATTAGCATCACAGAGGAGGGTTTTTATTCCTTCTACATGTACATGTATATAGGATCATATCATTCAAATAAAGTGCATCTTGAAAAGAATATCCACCATGCTGAGGAAAGATCTCCAAAGTCCAAACCCTATGGCACTGATTTTTCATTGTACTCCCAAAATAGAATTTGATACTGAATAACGAACGATACAAATACCAGTATGAACATTGCTAAATTAACAGATCTTCCAAAGAAAGAGTTTTTGTACTTTTAAATAAAGACAGAGTATGAGCTCTGAAATGAGACATTGTACATAACCTTATTGCTCTCTTTTGAGAGGTACTATAAATAACATAAATTACAATAACAATAATAACAATAATAAAAAAAATTACAACAGTAACCATATAACTGAGTTTTTATAGCACCTTTCCAATCACAAGGAAGTAATCAATATGGTTTGCAGTCTACTATACCATGTCGTTGGATCCAATTTGTATAATGCTGTTTCCCCTATTAAAGAGTTGTTAATCCTTGTGAGGCACAGACAGGGCCTACTTGGAGAATTATTGCAATATCACTAACTTGTAATGTATTGCTAGATGGAATAACACTGTAACAACACAGGCACCCTATGACATATAATGAAGACCAATGATAAATCGGCCTGAAGATTAGGTGTGCATGTCTACATGTAGCATACCCCACAGCTCCATGTACAGTGCAGGTGGTGTAACATGCTTGAAATTAATTGATTGCAGATGGGCAATGCTATAAGATATTTCTTACTCCACTGCTCAATCAAAATCTGAGCAAATATATGTAGCTTATTAAAGGAAATGTCCACCCTGGTATTAAGTTGATTTGAATGAAAGAAGAAAAATGTGACAAACAGATTAATTAGTGAAAGTTTGAGCAAAATCCTACAATAAATAAGAAAGTTATGAATTTTTGAAGTTGTAATCAATCACACACAAATTGGCAACTCTGTGACGTATCTTGCGAGCTCCTCTGCCATTTGCTCAGTACAGAAAATCTGAATTTTTATTTTTTATGTTTTTGATGCAGGAATAGATTTATTTCATACAGGTTTTGTGTACAAACATATGAGCAATGATCTAAGGTGCATGTATAATTGAATATTTTCTTTAGAGAAATGGGAAATTAATGACATTTGGGGTCCAGGACAATGGGAGAGGAGCTTGCAAGGTAAGTCACAGAGTTGCCAATTTGTGTTTTATTGATTACAACTTCAGATATTCATAACTTTCTTAATTCTTATTGTATTTTTCTCAAACCTTCACTGATCTGTTTCTTTAATTTTTCTGAGCTTCTTTTAAAATGAACTTGTAATCAGGATGGACTTTCCATTTAAAGGGGAAGTCCACCCTGATATTAAACTATACCTTACTCCTTTTGCTTGTAAGGAGAAAATGGGAAATTTGTCAGCATAACATCACAGTAAGGTATCTTAGCGAAACGCAATGGCGCATAAAGTTTGAATAAAAGTTTTCAATTTTTTTGTTTAAAAATGTTCAAAGAGGTACATGTAAATACTAATTCTACATCCTAATATTTTTTGGTTCTGCCTCTATAAAATGTGACAGAATCATTTTTAAGTTGTTGCTATTAATATTCCGTTCCTTGCATGGCTCTACTCCCTCTTACAACGTGAATTTGCTGCAAGACATCTACGTTCATCTCATTCTTCTTTATTAGTTGTCCCTAAAACATGCAGTTCCTGGGGGGATAGAGCCTTCTCTCGTGCTGGTCCAATTCTTTGGAACAAGCTCCCACTTCACATCCGTACCCTACCTGCCCTCAGCGATTTCAAAGCTGCTCTCAAAACTCACCTTTTTGCTAAACAGTTCCCTTGAATAATGATAATGCAATTTACCGGTACACAGATATTAATTCCTTACTTTGTGTTGTACTGTACATTATTATTTTAATATGTATGCTATATTGCATTCCTTTCTTTAGTGTAATATAATTTGTTTGTAGAACGCCATGAGCGTCACACTTGACGGATACTGGCACTATATAAATTCTTTACTGAAATATAATTTGTTGAGACCCTAACATAGCAATTTTATGAATTTGAAATTTCCCTTTCTACAAGTGCAGGATGACGTCCCATTTTAAAAATATATATAACTTTCAAATTTTTTATTTGATTTCCCTTAACGCTTTCGAGACAATTGACCACATTTTGTGGTTTGGCTCAATAACTTTTGATTCAGAGTCCTGAAAAATATACCAGATACATGAGTAGAAAGAGCAAAAATTTCTGCACACACTATGTCTATTTTTGTTACATGACCATATTGCGTTTGAACCCAGGAATTTTAAAAAGGAGAAGAAGCTTTAAAATCCTTAAATTGGCAACACATTGAGAGGTTCAAAGTCATTGTTTTTTATCGAAATTGGCAACTTTTTCAACTTTTCAACAATTCTTTTAACCATGTATAGTTTTCAAAGACATAAACCTTTATTACAATCTTGTACTAAAAGAAAAATATTATTGTTGCCAATTTGCAGAACAAAATGTGATCAATTTAGCCCTGTAATAATTCCTGTCCTGAAAGGGTTAACACTGTGACACATTGGTTTCTCTGATTTTTCTGTTTTCTTTCTGAACCACTTGCCATCAAGGCGAGGTATTATATTGTGTAATTCAGTTTATTTCAATTACGATTTTCATTTTGGTTTTACATATTTTTGCATTTCTTACCTTAAAAAGATCAATTCTGACCTGTCAAATAGACCTATAACATCCCTAAGAAGTTCAACTTGAGCTGTTTTCTTTCTTTCTTTGAAAACAAAGATTTCTCATACACACTTACAGGCAATTAAAAAAAAAGAAAGAAGGTGTAAATGATGTACATGTAGACTGAAAATCTGTCCCATGAACATGTACATGTAAGTAAATTCCCTTTTAGTCAATATCACAGAAAATGTTTCAGACAATTCTCAGGATAAGGGGAAGAAAAAGCACAAACAGATTGAGCTAGATCAGTATGTTCATTTATCAAGAAGAAACTGTATGATTACATGCATATATATAAAAAATATACATACATGTACATCTACATGTAGCACTTATGGCCTATGCCTCATGTAATACATCTACATCACACATGTGTATAATGTTCTGCTCCACCGTTAAGAAATTCTAATGGATCAAGTTAACAAAAAAATTATGTCAGGTCTTAATCACTAAATATGTTCATTAAGTGGCTTAAGTGTCTTGCCATATGTGCAAGCATGGTGTAAGGCAAGTGCAAGCCATATGGCACATGCCTAGTATTAAGATGCAATACTCCATCGTGTAAATACATGTAGGTTGCGATTGATTTAAAGCAAGCAAGCTCAGGTTCATTACTCTAATGCTTGATAGTGCTTGAAGGTTAAGAATGTCAGGGATATAGAGTTCAAAGCATGGTTACCGGTAGTCTAAGCTATCATTATACAATCATTTCATCATTTCTCAATTTAGCAGAAACTCATTCATACTCGTTCATATCAATGTTGAATGTATGATTCAGAGAGGAGACTATAAGGCCAAGTAAAATTTAATTACTGTTTCTCGTCCAGTTTTTTTAACATAAAGAGGGAGGAGAGAATTTACCCTATTTAATAGTGGAGATTGTCCTTGTATGTAAAATAAATATGTCACTAGGTCACTTTAAGCAAAAATTTTCTTCACATAGACTACAAAGGCACAAATATGGTGAGACTGCACTTTTATTAGAGATAATCTAGAGTCCTGGTTAGCAGTGCTGTAGTCGAGTCCATCCCATCCGAGTCAACGAGTCCCTGGAGTCTGAGTCCGAGTCCGAGTCGGAGTCCGAGTCCTGGCATCCGAATCCCGAGTCCTGAACATCCGAGTCCAAGTCCCGATGGGAACATCTTAAATGGCACTTTTTTTTTTGACATCACATTATTTTTATTATGATAAATGCCTTACTGTGAACTCTCTATAACATAAATAGTTTCTGGTTCATTGAAAACTTCCATTTGTCAGAGTATTCAATTTATTGTAACTTTTCTTAGTATGAAAACTATAAAGGCTTGCTCACAAATGAGTGATTTGTCGCCGTGACATGCATGTGTCGCTTGGTGCTTAAGAAGATTAAGTTCAGTAAGATTTCCAGCTATTAACACTAAAAATTCTGACAGAAGGTAAGAAAATTGAATTGGAAATATTGAGATAAATGTCTATGGTTAGATTTTTGGTGATGGTTTGGTGTACTGGTGGAATTTCAGAAGTTTTATTGATCAAAATACTAAACAAGTGAACATGCACTCCTTTTGTGCCAAGGTACATGTCCCGTTCACAAATGGCTCATAAATTATGTGAACAAGCCTTATCAGGGCAAGTATATTGCTTGTATCCACAGTAATTATAGAGAGTTGACTCTATTGTTTCTGTGATACCTCAATGAAGAAAAGATACACAAAATAATATTTGTTCATTTCAAAGGCCTGTAATTTTATTTTTTATCAATTATAAGTCAACAGAACAAAAAGATAACAGGTTGAATACCATTAAAGCCAGATTATAGAAAAGAAAGTTTCCAACTGAAATGGAAAAAAGAGGGAAAAACAATATTTCACCAAGAACACCAATAGTTCAATCTTATCAAATAGCTGATTAAAGTACATGTACATGTAATAAAAAAGTGAATTGTTAAACCCTAATAAAACCCTTGTACATGTATGAGCTACATGTAGGTCATTAAACTGACTTAATGGCTTGTAATACAAGTGCAACATTAACATTTATTTTGGAAACTGACTACATGACTATGCGACTCAAGTAAAACAAAAGTAATTGTTAAACCGTAATAAAACCGTTTGACACTGCCAAAAATTAGAAATTGCTAACTTTGACTTTTTGCAAAATTTGACTTTTTGCCACAGGAACATAGGTTGCAAGTAAAAAGATAGAAGATAAGAACTGTAGTTCATAATACTAGCTTGAAATACAAGTGGAACAGTAATCTGTTTGAGACTGCCCAAGATATCCCAGGCTGGGGTCTATGGGGAAACGTGTGTTATAGATTAATCCATCTCCAAATGGTTAATATCAATTTCAATACAGTACTTGTCTGTGTCATACGTGTATTAAGAGTGTACATACGAGCATAAAATGACTGATCTTAACGTCTATCATCTACTTAGGCACATTCTCGTACTGTTACGGCAATCAATGTTTTAAAGTTCATGTTCAAAATATCGCTGAACTAAGCAAGGTGCGCGAAAATAGCAGGTTTTTTTGCGTGCCCTGGGGTAATTTTTTGAGCTAAAATTAAAAGCGGAAAACGGAAAAACTTGCTGGTCTCATTGCCGGGCTCGGCCCGATTTTCGCCCTAGTCATGAGTCACCATGGGTCGAGTCCGAGTCCGAGACCGAGTCCTTGTAGCTCGAGTCCGAGTCTGAGTCCCGAGAAATAGGGACTCGAGACCAGTCTCGAGTCCGAGTCCGGACTCAAGTCCTACAGCACTGCTGATTAGGGAAATCCTATCATAATGACAAAAAAAACCCCAGAAAAATAAGACAAGCAGATTAGTGAAAGTTTGAACGAAATCAGACATACATGCAATTGTATACAATAAGAAAGGTACATGTATGAATTTTTGAAAGTGTAGTCTTACAGATCCTTCCCTACCTTGCTGCTAATTAAGCTTCTTTGACTGTCCACCCCCCCCCCCCCCCCTCCCCAAATCAATGATTGAATATCACATGCTGATATGCTCAAACCCTTACTTAAAGTTTTGGGCATAAACTTGTTAAGCTGTAGACCAACCAATAACTGCCAGATCTACATACTTGTTGAGAGCAAAGTAGGCTGAGGCTTCATTTTCACAATGACTTTGTGACTGCTGGATAGCAGACTAATACTATCCCTGTAACCCTTTAATCCCAGATGTATACATGTCAGGCCAATTCAGTGCTAATTTCCTCCCTTCCATCCCTTGAATTTCTTCTCTCTTTCCTCCAGCTGACAGGAGTCAAGGTTTCATATCAAAGGCCACATCATCTATGTCTAAGGTTGATATTGGCAGGCTTGGTTTCAAAGTAGTAGTAGTAGTAGTAGTAGTAGTAGTAGTAGTAGTAGTAGTAGTAGTAGTAGTAGTAGTAGTAGTAGTAGTAGTAGTAGTAGTAGTAGTAGTAGTAGTAGTAGTAGTAGTAGTAGTAGTAGTAGTAGTAGTAGTAGTAGTAGTAGTAGTAGTAGTAGTAGTAGTAGTAGTAGTAGTAGTAGTAGTAGTAGTAGTAGTAGTAGTAGTAGTAGTAGTAGTAGTAGTAGTAGTAGTAGTAGTAGTAGTAGTAGTAGTAGTAGTAGTAGTAGTAGTAGTAGTAGTAGTAGTAGTAGTAGTAGTAGTAGTAGTAGTAGTAGTAGTAGTAGTAGTAGTAGATGTACTTAGTTAGTAGTAGTAGATGTAGTAGTAGTAGTAGTAAGTAGTAGTAGTAGTAGTAGTAGTAAGTAGTAGTAGTAGTTAGTACTACTACTACTATATCACCATCATTATTACTATTAGTAGTAGTAGTAGTAGTAGTAGTAGTAGTAGTTAGTAGTAGTAGTAGTAGTAGTAGTTAGTAGTAGTAGAGTAGTAGTAGTAGTAGTAGTAGTAGTAGTAGTAGTAGTAGTAGTAGTAAGTAGTAGTAGTAGTTAGTAAAATTATTACTACTACTACTACTATTATTATATCACCATCATTATTACTATTATTAGTAGTAGTAATAGTTACTGTAGTATTATTAGTATTAGTAGTATCATTAAATAATTATTACCATTATTATCATTATTATCATCATTATTATATTTCATTATCATTAATACATATAATTATTATTATTATTATTATTATTATTACTAGTATCATTAATACTATTATCATTAATATTTTTATCATAATTATCATTATTATTGTTTTTATTACTAAGAAACCTCTACACTGTATGGCTACATATTATATGCCTTAATAAAACGTTTTATAGTGTGACCTGTATCATTTCAGAAATTCTCCAGAGCACGAAGTTATTTCCGTCTCAGCTAGGAACCCTAACCCACATATACATGTATCCTGAGAAACATGAATGATTTGGGCTACACATACATACATGTATGTACTCTGACATGACTACAGGGCTATACGTCAGGGCGATAAGTCAGGCTTATGTGAGGTGACAGGAGTTCTGAAAGACAGATGTAGATCTATTCTCTCACAATGATGGGTGCATGCACTCACAGCAGGTATTACATACATGTACATGTGCAGACAGTTCTTTGTTAGTTGAGGACAAAGCCCATAATGCAAAGTGCATCACAAAAGAGACTAGACTATGAGACAGTGTACATGTAGAATAATGAATACATGTACATGAATGTTCAACCATGTTCAAGCACTACATGTATAACATACATATATGTAATGTATACATAGATTTTGTTTAATGCCAGTAAGGGTAGCTAAAGGAAATTACTTGAAAGAAATATGTGACTGTTAAATATATTGTACTACTAGTACTTGTAATTTACTTGTGTCCAAAGATATTTTACACTTATCTTTGGCCAGGCATAAATTTATAACTCTTTACCTTTATTCTTTAATTTGTCTCGCATTCCACTTGATATTGCTAATATCTTGCTTTTTCAAAGAAAAAAGTTTTAGAGGGCTTAATACTAAAATGGGGTTTAACCCTTTCGATTAGTGAGAAATCTATAGCTACCAGTAAAATATAGTCTTACTCTACATGTACATGTATCTCTCATTTCTAATAATGTGAACAAGAAGAACAATAAGTCATTTAATTCATCTATTCCTGAACTCTTTTGACTGTAACTGTAGACCAGATACTGTAACTCTTGTACTCACTTAACATACAAGTACATCACATACATGTACAGTATACTAGAGAACCTACATAAGTATTGTTTTCTAATCCAATGCAGGTACAGTACATGTAGGCCTATGTACATGTGCAAGCTCTTTGCATAGGGCTTTCAAGATACCTGTACATTACATGTACATAGTGCCCAGTGGGATGCCTACATTGTACATGTACCTAAAAAAAGTCAATGACACCGGATCTAAGCTGTTCAAGTCTCCAAGTTATAAGTAAACAAAGAATGGATTCCCTGAAATAGTCTTTGTACTCCTGTTCATGTCATCAATACACAAATGACAAACCACCTTCACATGCAGGCATATAGCTTCTCTGTTTAATCACACGTACATGTATGTACAACTTAAAAGGCTGGTCACATTTGTCCGATAACGAGATTCTAAATTAAAGGTACACCCTAGCTACTACATGGTGAGTATGTGTTAGTATGCTCATGTCTGTTAACTGTAGGGCAGCTCTAGGGTGTACCTATAATGAAAAATCTCATTATCGTTATCGTTATTGGATAAATGTGACCAGCCCTCAATGCCTACTCCATCAGGAAGACAATGGGTGATTTCACGGTCTGTGTTAAAGTGTACCAACCACCTGAAAAAAGAATTTGTATACCGCTACAAGGTATAAAATTAACCTCAAACAACTTTATCTGACATTGTATAGGTCAACAGTTTAGGAGTATGAAGGAAATAAAGGATAACATGAAGGTGCTCGCGCGGAACCGAACCTCCGAGTTGGGTTCCGCGTGAGGGCTGGTCACATTTGTCCAATAACGATAACGATAATGAGATTTTTCATTATAGGTACACCCTAGAGCTGCCCTACAGTTAACAGACACGAGCATACTCACACATACTCACCATGTAGTAGCTAGGGTGTACCTTTAATTGAGAATCTCGTTATCGGACAAATGTGACCAGCTATTTAAGTTGTACATACATGTGATTAAACATAGTAGAGGTGCTTTGAGTAGTCTACTCATGAGTCTGCTTTTATGCTTATAGAGAGTATAATTTAACTTGTAATATCTCTTTATAGAAGTGATATTCAAAGCCCATATTTGGAATGACATGAAACCTCTAACATACAGAGTAAAATATTTTTTGGTGATAGGTACCCTTTAATACTTTCTGTTGGTGTTTACAGGTAAAATTCTGCTAAAATTGAGCTTTAACACCGTTGCTCAGATTAAAAAAAACAATATTGATATCCTAACACAGCAGGGGGGTCGTTTCATCAAAGCGTCATAACGACAAGATCAGCGACATCTCGACGCTGTCGCTCAACTTGTCCGCTAAGTGTTTCACAAAACCGTCTTTGCCAAGACCAGCGACAACTTCCGCGACAAGTGACTTGTCGGTACTCCAAACCTGTCTTATCTTTTTAGAACGCCATCACAAGCCAGCTTTTAGTTAGTCTATGGGCTGCGAAAAAATGAAAACTGTAAATTTAGAGAAAAATTATTTTCTGATTTCCAAGCACCTTCCTTTATCAAATAGTTTTTATCAATATTTATATCATACTATTGTACGGACGCAAAATAGGTTTTTGTGGCGTCTTGACCCCCAGACAAGTAAATTAGATTAATATTACATGTATCTGTCATCAAATCGGTTTACCATAGAAGCGGCATCGAAAATGGAACAGTCTGTATCCACAGACCCATGTGAATGATGACAATTTGTCATTCATGTATTTTCTCTATATTTTTCCTTTTTCAAGCAAAACATTGATATAACTAATATTTCATGTATATTTGATTAACATATATTTAAAATCAGGTCATTAAATATCTTAATTCAATCATTTTCTCTTAATTAAAAGAAATTTGGGGTCTCCTTTCCATAATTCATCAATTATCCTCTTACTTACAAATCTAGATTTGTAGATCCCCAAAGAAATCCTGAGTTTTCTCAAATCTCAATTCTATCAATTCTAAGATGTCATAAGTAACACACTTCTTCGTTTTAACAGAAAAATTGTATCATCAGTATTAATTTTCGCTGCCATTTTCGACATTTTGGAACAGTGTGGGAAAAACTGAGCCCCGAAATCCGTTTGGGTAATTAACGATAAATCCAATTGGTTGTGATAAAGACTACGTTTTTAGCGAATGAGTATCAATATCTCTGAGTTGTCATTCGTCATGCCTTTGTGAAACAGTTTGTAAGGTCCATGACATTTCCATAGATCGCTGACAAGAGTTATGACTGTTATGGAGTTGATTTGATGAAACGGCCCCCTATTGATAGCTTAACACTGTCAATGGCGTCAGCCACCATTCTTGATGATGGATTTTTTTTTTTTTTTACTTTTTAATTATTAGTCTAGAATATAGTGTAATTACAGGAGTAGCCTAGTAATTTTAAAAGCAATCCTTATATGATCTAGAGTGTGGTAAGAAACTTCACAGAAATGGCTAGTCTTGATTGGAAAAGCAACTTTATTTTTAACTTCTCTCGAGTTTCTCACTTGCAGCAGAAATTGCTACGGTAGCTCCTACAGCTGGACACCGTATCTGACGGTGCAGAGCGTACATGGGAAACAGCCAAATTTTGCACATTGGATCAGATTAGCTACATGTCAAAGTTTCATTGACTTTTGTATTGTGCATGTTGATTTAGAAGTCATCCTGATGGACTCTCTGGGTCTTTCACTATGGAAAATTTAATGTCTTATTCATAAAATCTTAATAAAAAGAATATTAGATTTCATTCACTCATTCAGCCCCAATACTCTCCATCTCATGTGATTTAGATCGAGTTTTAGACCAAATGTTGGTCTAGATCTAAATTTTGACCTGTATGAGCGTACTTATTCATAATGCCTGTAAAATCACACTTCGCTTCACTCCTACTATTTCTTTCGACTTCATCACATTAATTTCCTAGCTCTACAAAAAACACCAACACCAAGCGAGAGTGAAATGAAAATTTCTTAATCCCTAGGGGTATAGTGTTAGTCAATGGAAATTTATCAGGGTTCCTGCACCTTTTACAAAAATAAACTCCATTACTTTTCCATAAATTTGAGAAATCCAGGACCCTTTTTTGCGCAGCAACTTCATGAAAACTTAAGGTAGCTTAGCGAAACGTCGTGGCGCATAAGAACACGGGAAAAACGCATGTATGACAAATTTGCTCAAAATCAAAATTTTATTCTATAAAGGCAGACTCAAAATATTGCATTGGAGAATTTGTATTCAAATATTTGAACAATTTTAAGCAAAATAATATGAAAATTTTTACTCAGATATGTCTGATTCTAATTTTATAAGCACATACAAAACTTGCAGTTTTCCTCTATGCGTCTTTCCCGCGTTCTTACGCACCACGACGTTTCGCTAAGCTACCCAAGTGGTTAGTGTTAAATGAATGGAAATTACTACATTGCTTGATAAATAGTAGACATGTTCAGTGTCAGTGTATATACCGTATTTTCTGGATTAAAGGCCGCAGTATTTTCACCTAAAATATGATCGCTAAGTCTGGGTACGGCCTATCCCGGATCCACAGCAGACAAAAATGAACCGCCTCCAAAACCCTGGTCTAAACCACACGTACCGGAATGGACGAGACTACAGTTCGCCTGTGCTCCATATAATTATCTTTTAAGTATTGAAATATTTTCATTCATAAATATATCATTCAGAACTATACACGGCCTCGTATGGTCTTCACAGGTTGACAAAGCACTCGTACGAAGCTCGATTGAGCTCAAGTAACATGCTGAAATCAGACTAAAAAAAATACCCAAATCTTCTTCCCAAGTCTATTTTATGGTAGTGTCAAAGAGGCAAATGTATTTTCTGTACAATGAGCTATTGTAATGGACGTTACAGCACTACGTAAGTGCTCTGTAATGCGTAGCGCATCCCTCGTATACCTATTTCAGCACGGTCGTATAGCCCCAGAATCCTGTGTGTATTTTGTATCATGGAGAACAGACAGTCATCCCAGTGGATTTTCAGAGCGCACGTTACATGCGCGTTAGATTGACCTCTTAGGTCATGTCCTAGGTCATGGCAAGGACATGTTTCAGCATGCAAATCATTGTAATAACGTGTTCATTTTCCTATTCGAAACCATCATGCTGTATGTATTTTCTGTGTTTTTTCTTTCCCATGTAAGATATATCTCTCAACAATTTTTTTTAGAGTGGTGGAGACATTTCCTTTCCAATTTCGTTTGTGATTGTGCCTCAATTTGCCACAGCGTACAGCCCTGGACGGCCCTGGTACGTACAGCCCTGGCCAGTGTCTTGCTCAATTCTATATCGTTTACCTCTCAGAATTCTTAAAGAAGATATGACGATTTTTATCGAAGAATCAAGAATACATTCGTCAAGTAAATCTTATCAATTCTATTTGGTTTACGTCTCGGAACTCTTCGTCAGGTACATCAAATCAATTCTATTTCGTTTAAGTTTCGGAACTCTTAAAGAAGATAAAACGCTATTATTTTTATCGGAGGATCAAGAATACATTTGTCAGGTAAATAATATAAATTCTATTTTGTTAATATCTCGGAACTTTTTGTCAGATAATTCAAATCAATGCTGTTTCGTTAACGTCTCGTAACTTTTGAAGAATATATGATCCTTTTTATTTTTGTCGGAGGATGAAGAATTCATTTGTCGGGTAAATTCTATCAATTCTATTTCATTTACGTCTCGGAACTCTTCGTCAGGTAACCAAATCATTTCTACATCGTTTACGTTTCGGAACTCTTGAAGAAGATACAACGCTTTTATTTTTATCAGAGGATCAAGTTTTCAATTGTCAGGTAAATCATATCAATTCTATTTTGTTTATGTCTCGGAACCTCTTGAAGAAGATAGAACGCTTTTATTTTTATATGAACTGAATAGACTTGATTTGATTTACCTGACAAATAAAATCTTGACCCTCGATACAAAACAAAAGCATCATAAGAGTTCTGAGACGACGAGACGTAACAAAGTACATATTGATTTGATTTAGATCTACCTGACGATTGAATTCTTGATCCTCTGATAAAAATAAAAGAGTTGTAACTTCTTCAAGAGGTCCGAGACGCTTTACACGTCTTGAAAGTTGCCAAATCGATTTTTGCCCTAACTTACAACATTAGCGACAGCTCTAGCGTCCGACAAATGACTGGCTCGGATTGTGCACCGGGGGCACCGCAGCGGTACATTACGTTGGTCATTTGAAAGGGAAGTATCCAAATTTGGCACGCACAGAAATGAAAACAACACGTGTAAATTTTGGTGCTTCCAAATTAACAGATTTCCGACACGCGCAAAAAATATTCTGCCAAGAACGCTGCATACCGCAATGAATTGCCTCTCATAGCAAGTGTGTGATATTTTGCACATACATGTAGATCTATGTGTGCTGGATAGGAGCAAGACTGCCGGCCAAAAACAGCCTGAAAATTTCACTTGATCAAGATGATAAAAATCCTAATGAAGAATCTGGCATGAAATTAGATATTCTATCATCCTAACATGTAGACAGAAGTATTTCTCAAAATTTTGCTGATTATATTGGTGTTTTTACTTCTTCAACTTAACGTCAGAGGTCGTGACCACCGCCAAAATTGATAGAGCCCCACATACATGTAGCAGGTCTAGTGATGGTTCCGTCAGTGCGATACGGCCATGTTTTTTGTCTTCAACTCAGAGGTCGTGACCACCCCCGAAATTGACACAGCCCCACATAGAGTTAGTGATGAGAGTGATGGTTCCGTGAGTGCACCCCTCCCCCCCCCCCCCCCCCGATAACACTAACAGAAGAAGAAGAAATCAAAGAACAAACAGCCAAAGCAGCACAGTCATTGTCAATGTCATTGTGATATGGGGATGGTTCCATGATGTTACTTTAAATAGCGAAAAATTCTGTCTCTCGTTCGTTAGCTCTTCACTATTAGAGACAGAAACGGTCGTATCACTATGCTGTGCAAGCCGACTACGCGTGGACGTGTAGTTGGAAAAATCGCAATAATTTGATTTTTCCTCATATATCTAGATTTTTCATATTATTATTGAATTGGTTAGGCCTAGTTGTACGAACTCTGTGGCTTATCAATCTGGTACTGGCCACAGAGTTGTACAGCCCATGCATTGGATAAATGAACAACCCGCGCTGTCCATCTATCCAATGTAGACGGTGCGAAGTCCATTGATTCACATGCCATGCGTGGACTTCGCGATCGCAACATCTCGCTCGCACTCGCGCGGGATACAGACGCACTGAACTCTACGTAGAGTTCAGTGGATAGAAGCAGTGACGCACAACGCAAAATAACTAAATACGTCCACAGACTCTAAGCTAGACTAGTGACGACTTCGGGGCAGTTAGGTCATCGTTTCTCATGCAAATAACGATTGACTGACTACATATGCAAGGTAAGAAAAACCTCATCCGTCCAGCCGAAACCTTATAGACTGACACTTTTTTGGTATTTCGATTGTCCATCTTTCAGGTCGAATATGTCCAGAACCACCTTAGCAAACACCAAGGGTGGTTTGCAAGGTTCACCATGCATGGGAATGGGTGATTATGAGGCATAATATTTCTGTGTTTGCCCTCTCCTCCATTAGCATGAATGCCATGGGCTGCAGGGTTTTCCATTATTGAAAATTTAAACATGTAAACATGTGTGCAAAGCGCACAACACGGGTCCAGGGCCCGCTTAAGGACCCTGGAAGCTCTGGGGTTTCTAGATGGTCTCTGGTGCAATCTAGAACTATTTTTGAACATTTCATGTTAGATTAAGAATCAAGATTTGTGAGAATAATTTTTCCAATTCATTAAATTTAGTTTTCTTTTGCCCCTCATTGGAATGTGATGCAATAAATTTATTTGTTTTTGGCAACTCAAAGTGAGCAACTGAGTAATTTTCTTTTATTGCAATAAAACATGAAAAAGAATGGTCACATACACACACACACATGTATAATTCTTTTTTGCTGCCTTCTTCCTGTGCACTTTGGGGGGACCAGAATAGAAATTAAAAAAAAAAAACTTTCGCTGGGCCGGCTGTATGAATGAGCAGGTCTAATGCACACATTAACATTTTGTGGGATCAGCGAAACGATGGAGAGTATACATACGTACATATGTATACACGAGCTCCGTATGTGCATATGGGCCATTATGTTCTCCCGGCCAGCACCGGGCTGGATCGGGGTAGCAAGCCGGTGGCGTTCCGCTGTGCATTTGGTGGAATCAAGATGATCGAGGAGCAAATAAAACTTTTGTTTCAATAGTTCTACCTTTCATAAAATGACTGAAACCTCATTGTATGTATTATTGTATACTTTTTTGTTCAAAAGTTTTTAATAGTTATTGATTGTGGGAATTTCCGTGCGAGTCTCTGTTAAGGATCTGTTTCAACGTCTTAAATTTGTAACCTGTCGCTTATGATTTTAAACATGTCACATGATTTTATACATGTCGGGCCGAACGCGAAACCTGTCGGCGTTACATGTTAAAAGCCATCATGGAAAACCCTGATGGGCTGTACAACTCTGTGGTCAGTACCAGATTGATAAGCCACAGAGTTTGTACAACTAGGTTAGGCCTAGGCTCTACTATTTAAGGAATCGGTTCAACTTACCAATCTGACTAAATAATTTGTTAAAGCTCCTTTTTCAGGTAATTCAGGGTCCAAGGTATTCTCCGTTTGAGAATCTTGCAGCCGTATTCAAACTGTTATTAGTATGTAAGTCAATGTGTATTCAGTTTGCACAGCTACATGTAAGTGATACGACCGTTTCTGTAGAAATGAAGAGCTAACGAACGAGAGACAGACTTTTAATAATACCGTACTAGACCGAAAATTCTGTCTCTTGTTTGTTAACTCTTCACTCTGCGCTGTGCGAACCGAATACACATTGACTTACACACTAATATCAGTTTGAATACGGCTGCAAAGATTTTCAAACGGAGAATACCTTGGACCCTGAATTACCAGAAAAAGGAGCTTTAAACGAATTATTCACTCAAATTGGTAAGTTGAACCGATTCCTTAAATATTAGAGCCTTGGCCTAACCAATTCAATAATAATAAGCAGATCTAGATATAGACTAAAGTAAAGGATGGTGTTTTCGGCCGGGTTGAGAATTCGGCTGGTATGACGTATGCATGGCAAAATCACTTTAAAATGCATAGCATGACAGCATATCACATATCACACACATGTCAATACATACTAAAGTCACAGGGGAACCGCAGTTGCAATGAAAAAAATGTCCTTAAATATCACATTTTAGCGATGAAATCGGCGGTCCCGCTACCCTAATCTGAAAATTCTCGTGTTTTATGCGTGTCCGTAAGGAAAATGGGTTCCAAAACTGAGCTGTATTTCGAGAAATTTTCAGTTTTCAGGGATGCCACTAGGATTGCACAAAAAAGTAGGAAAGTGTCGGGGTATGGGGGAGGAGCCCCCAATTGTGTCCAGGAGCAGCTCCCCGGTGGGGGTGCAAGGGGGCAAAGCCCCCTTGAAGCTAGAGCTTTTTCAAATTGACATCCGTCGGTCAGCTCCCCTTGTTAGAGATAGATTTCATCGATGGACTCTCCAGTGCGACGCAACCTCCCCAAACTAAACAGTAGACTAAAAGTCGGAAAAGTGGCATCCCTGAGTTTCAGATCGGGATTTTTCGTATGTCGCAAGCTCAAAAGTGTCCCATCGCACGTTGCAGTCAAAGATAGTCGGTGTGTGAGACGCACACGCGATATCTCCGTTAGTCTTGAGATTACATTTCTGATACCGCGGGAGCAGTTTTCGGCTGGGTTTTACGCGGGGGAGCTCCGGCGTTGGACGCCGGGACTTTTGATCAGCGGGCGACCGCACAGCGCACGCGCGCTCCCCATTGATTTTGTACATGCAGCCGAAAACTTATCTGCCAGGCCGAAAAACTGCCTCCAAAACAGGGTAAATGTAAATGAATATTACCATGCAATTCTTGATTTTCTTTCGGGATTTTTTTTTGGTTAAAATAGTAACAATATTTGCTTTCATGATTTGAGTAAGAAGTGAAAATAAATATGAAATAAAGAGTAAAAAAATAGGATTTTTTCTCAAGTGGCCGAATACTCCCCCCCCCCTTACTCTATGAGGAAAAATTAAATTATTGCAATTTTTCCAACTACGCATCGGCGTGTACTCAGTTTGCACAGCAGAGGGATATGACTGTTTCTGTCTCTAAGTGAAGAGCTAACGAACGAGAGACAGAATTTTCGGTCTAAAAATGGTGGTGGATCCAGTTTCCGAACACTTTTCAGAAAATCAACGAGAGCAAATAACTAGCACATCAATGATGTGGCGCTCATCCAGCATCCAGCAAAGAAATTCACGCAATTTGTACTTTGAACCGAGATGAGACTGTAATTTCAAAATTCTGTGAAGAAGTTCAATGAACCTCATGAAAGTCTTTAAGATGGAACAAAAAAAAATCAAAATCGGTCAATAAATGAGGAAGAAGAAGCAACTTTTTTCTTTTTAAAAATAAATTCCACATAAATTAGCATAGATCCTACATGAAAATTTTCACATAAATTAGCATAAATAATTTTCTAGACAAAATTTCAAAATTCTGTGTAGAAGTTCAATGAACCTCGTGAAAGTCTTTCAGATGGAACAAAAAAAATCAAAATCGGTCAATAAATGAAGAAGCGATTTTTGCGATTTTTGAAAAATGCGCATAAATTAGCATATTTAATGAGTTTCAAAATTCTGTGTAGAAGTTTCGAATCCTCCACCTAGTGCTATCATATAAAGCAAACGGAATTAAAATCGGGTAAGAAATGGCGAAGAAGAAGCATTTTGAAATTGTGGACATACGGAACGAAGGACGGACGGGACGGACGGGACGAAGGACGGACGGACGGACGGACGGACGACGGACGACTCGTCATGGCATAAGCTCATCTGCCCATTCAGGCCGGATGAGCTAAAAATTAAAATATCAAACGAATATCTGTCACTCAAACTTACATAATGAATGCTCAAAGTCCTACAGAAAAAGAAGTTGATGGAATTTTAAAAAGACAATGTAGATTTAATATGATATTCCCTTCCGAGTGAACCCCTTCCCAACGACGCGGCGTTTTGGTCCCTTCAAAAAGGTACTGTATTTGCGAACGTGTGAAACCTACGGGAAAAAGACTCAATCTTTAATTGTTTCAATACTGTGGTTTTCATACGCGTAGTCCCACGCGTATGAAACCCATTTTAGGCGCTTAACTGTACATGTTCGGTAATACAATCTGTTCGGAAATACAAGCCATGAGGCATGACTATACCGTACCTGCTTGGGCTAAGGCTTAGGCTTAGCATAGGCATAGCAAAGTCTTTAGCAGACCATGACTACTAAACTTAACCATGTTAACCTTACTTAGCCTTAGACCTATATAACATGTATAACCTCGCTATGTGAGAGTGCCTTACCCTTAGCCTTGGCTTAGCCTTAGGCTTAGGCCACTGCCATTGTCCGCGCCAAATAACAACATGTCATCCAGGACTAGGCCTACATAGTCTACATGTAACTTAATTGTAAATACAAAAACAACATGTCATGTGACTGTCATGACTTTATCTAGTCTAGCATTTCTAGCCTAGACTATACCGCTATGCTGCTATGCCATGCATGCAATGGATGATGGTCATGATGGTACGAATCTACGATTTTCTTTGACGATAAACAAAACCGTTCATTCTCACCTGGCTGAATTTAAACAAAACATCGAGAAAGTTGATGTGCGGCAATGAGCTAAATTATCCCACGGACATCCGAAGTATGAATATCTTGAAGCTTGGTGGTATATAGGTAGTATCGTATAGATCTAGATCTAGCTCGATATATATGCGATCGATGTCGCGAATCTTGATCTAGTTAGCGACCACTACTAGCGCAAGTAAGTTCAGGGACCAATTAGGGTGTCGCCGAAACGTCCAATTGAAAAAGGAAAAAGTTTTCAAAATACAAAACGGGTAGAATAATTATAACAGTATCCTATAATTGGGGAAATTATGAAGGTATGTGTGTGTCATTGGGTTTTTACAGACGTGTATCAATCAGATATAATTATTTACGTCTGGGACCGACCTTTATTTAACGTCACCATCCGAAAGACGTAACTCAGTCTCGAACCTGGGTCCGTTGAATCAGTTTATAACTTCCACTGTTAGCTGAATTACAGGCGCACGCCACAACACCCAGGTAGATTTAATGTATTATCTTCAGCGCAAAGCAATAGAACTTTAGACTAATTATGCAAAATGTAATGCTTCTTTCATGAATAAATTCTCGAGCAGCGTTCTGGGGCGGTACTCTGAAAACTGTTTTATCTCAAATATTGTTGTATCTTTGTTCACTCTGCGCATGATCCTAAACTACATATGCGGGCTGAAGATAATATCATGAGATATTAAATTGGTATTCTGAAAATAATTTTATCTTTGTTTTATCTTATCTTCCATGGGTGGTATTCTGAAAATTGTTGTAACTTTTGTTGTAACTCTTGTTGTATCTTGCGGAGATAATACCTCGCTAATATTGTTGTAAGTTGGTATTCTGAAAATTGTTTTAAGGAGATTATCTCTAAAAGGACGGCCTTTATATTGTTTTTGACACGCCCATTTTTTTACACTTTACCACTCAAGATGGATTTTATATAGGCAGGTTAACCAATAGGATCACCCCTTATGTCAAACATAAGAATGGGCTTTGCGCGTATATCAATTTCGGGCGTAGTTATTAAATTAAGCGTTTTATAATGCGCCATGCACCCCTATTGGACTGCAATTAATTACCATAATGGCTCAGTTTTCAGAATACCGCCCCATGATAATCAAAACAAAACTTGCAACAGCTTCTTACAGGTGGAATTCGATGATTTTACATCAATATGCGACTTGGGGCGGTATTCTGAAAAGTGTTTTGTCTCTTATATTGTTATATCTCCACAGTAGTAAGATAAAATTGGTAATCTGAAAATTGTTGTAACTTTTGTTGTAAAATTTGTTGTATCTTTGTTCACTCTGCGCATGATCCTAATTTACATATGTGCCCTGAAGATAATATCATGAGATGATTGGTATTCTGAAAATTATTTTATCTTTTGTTGTATCTTATCTTCCATGGTAATTACAACAAAACTTACAACAGCTATAGAAGCTGTTGTATCTCATGATCTCGGCAATTTTTTCTAGCTCAGAATCACACAGCAGGGGCGGATCTAGCTTTTTTCCAAGGGGGGGTTTGAGGGGCTGAGCTGGGTATTGCGAGGGAGCGTAGCGACCGAGCCCGAGCGAGCGAAGCGAGCGAGGGGGGAGGGTGTGGCAGGGGGGATACCCCCCTCTCACAGTAGGGAGATTTTTCATTTTTAGGGTTGCCAGCTTGCGATTTTAAGCATACTTGCATGCTCTATTTTTTCTCTTTTTTGCCCAAATAATTGGGGGGGGGGGACTACAGCCCCATCCCCGCCCCCCCCCCCCCCGGTCCTGGCTCCGCGGTCCCTGGGTTTGTCCCAACGGCGATGCATCGTCCACAAGGCGCGAAACGGCGATGTCTGTGAGCCGCGTAGCGTCGCGCCGATTTTAATTTTTGTTTGTTTGTTTGTTTTGTTGTTTTTTTTTTGCTATTTGAACCCCTGTAAGTGATGTTTTCCTGGCATCTACTAACGCAATGGCGACCATAAAAAGCAGTCCATAATAACGTCTTTTTAGATCAAGTAACAGTTTATATCCAGAGTTATCGTGTGTTTGGATATCAACTTAATAAGTTACCAGATGAGTTGAATAATATTATATCTTCTCACAATATTTGCACTTGAAATTTTCCTCTCCAGTGTGTGTTATTTCTTTTTGGTCTAATTCTAACCACATGTTTAAAAGTCAAGATACTAAAGAAAAGTAACTGGGAATATAAGAAAGATTCGTGATAAAAGGTAGATTTATGACAGTGTAACATTATGTTGACTTGTATAGTACCACAAATCTTAAATATAGGTAACCTCTATGATGTAAATGATTATACTGGCCATGCCAGTGAAGGAGAAATCAAAATTAAGTTCAACTAAATGTTGCTTATTCAGCCAATTGAAGGTCACGATGTAACTTTCGTGATGTAACCGTAAACGTACGTTATACGTAAAAAATGTGTGTAGGATATATACGTAACAACTATTCAAATTGGTAGCAAACTTAAATTTACACCATATATATGAGGTTCTGGGTGAGCTTAGCAATCATTTTTAAGGCCAAAATTGTATTCAAACAACGTTAATGTAACATACGTTACCAATTTGAAACATACATTATGGCCAAATCACATATTGTTAAAAATCGTTAACAGACGCCTGACTAGATGCGATGTTCACAAATGTTTTAATGGTTTTAATTCTTTCTTGTTTATTTATTATAACCTTCCGTTACCAACTTTGAAACTAACTAGTCATCATGTGAAATATTGATGGTATTACGTAATAGTGTTATTCCTATGCACATTAAATGTTTACTTGGCAGCCCAAGGGGGGGGGGGTTAAACCCCCTAACCCCCCCCCCCCGTAGATCCGCCACTGCACAGTACATGCTCGAATAGCAAAAAGGAGACTGTGTGTGATTCAAGATGTCATAGAGAAGACATTTTGAAGAAGAAAAAAAATAGGTCTAATTCGATGATTTTACATATGTGACTTGGTTCGAGCAAAAGAGGTTGAGCCATTATGTTAATAAATTGCAGTCCAATATAGCGCATGGCGCATTATCAAACGCGTAATTTAATAACTACGCCCGAAATTGATATATGCACAAAGCCCATCCTTATGTTTGACATATAACATGATCCTATACTGGTTAACATGCCTATATAAAATCAATCTTGATTGGTAAAGTGTCAAAAAATGGGTGTGCGTCAAAGATCTCTTGAAAAGAATTTTCAGAATACCAACTTCAAACAATATTTATAGCTAGGTATTATCTCCAGGGCCCTCTTGCATAAAAAGTTGCGATTAAACGCAACTCAAAAAATTAAGCGCAACTTGATTTTCAACCAATCAGGATCGCGCATTTGGTTCTTGCGTTTAATTTTTTAAGTTGCGATTAAACGCAACTTTTTATGCAAGAGGGCCCAGAAGATACAACAAAAGTTACAACAAAAGTATAGTCAAGGATTGTAATTCCGAACAGATTGTATTACCTAAAATGGGTTTTCATACCCACGCGTATGAAAACCACACTATTGAAGCAAAGGTTGTGTTTTTTTCCCATAGGTTTCACACGTTCGGAAATACAGTACCTTTTTCAAGGGACCAAAACGCCGCGTCGTTGGGAAGGGGTTCACTCGGAAGGGAATATCGTATTAAATCTACGTTGTTCTTTTTCTGTAGGACTTTGAGCATTCATTATGTAAGTTTGACAGATATTCGTTTGATATTTTATTTGCTATCGTTGATTTTCTGAAAAGTTTTCGGACACTGGATCAACCGCCATAACAATCATTTTCAGAATGCCACCCCTGAATGCTTAGCTAATTAGACCATGGGAAAGAGGAGATGTTTAGCTTGCACATGATAGTTCCTATATAGGTCGTTTTGCGGAACTTGTTGTTGTTGTTGGTACGTGATATAAGGGCAATCAGTCAAATCTGTCTATTATCACCGATTCAGTCTTTTATAATAACAATTAAGGTCCTAAAATTTGATGAATTATATTTGTTCAATCATCGTTATTCTATGTAGCAATTGGAAAAAAATCAGTTTCCAGAAAATTTATTTCAAATATCAAAAATATATATATATATATATATATATATATATATATATATTTTTTTTTTTTTTTTTTTTTTTTTTTTCAGGTCATTTCTTAATCCATGTCTTTTATTGGTTCATATTTTTCTTCATTTGTCTTTATTAGGCTTGTTTTAATCTTTCTTTTCAGATAAACATTGCTCATGATTGTTCATATTTTCTTTCTTTTGCATCTTTTAAAAAAATGTTTTACTAATTGTTAATTAGTCCTTACTGATAATGTTCTTTCATATAACATGAATACATACACAATAGAAATAAAGAGAAATACTTGGAATGAAAAGGACTGCGCACATTCCATATATGCTCGCCTGTAGACGGAATTGAATGTTTAAACGCCTACAGTTTACCTTAGTAGAGGAAACTGAATGCTATTCGCCTGATCTTCTATTAAAGTTGAGTGGTCATTGTTATTTCAGTTCGGTTTGACAAAAGTTGGCGATAGCACAATGACATTGACTATGAAAAAATCAAATTGAACGAAATTATTTGTTAATTGAAACATTATCGACCATTTGGGTGCTATTTTGACGAAATTGGACGGGATAACCAATATTAAAGCTTTACTCCGCCTCACAAGAATGCATTACGAGTAGATGAATTACTTATGTTTGCCCTGTATGCATGCTACTGAAAGGGCAATCCAACCTCGGTAATACATGTAATAAGATGATTTATGTGAAAGCAGAAAAATAAGAAAAGCAGGATTATGAAAGTTTGAAAGAAATCGGACAAGGAATAAGAAAGTTATGGATGTTTGAAAAATGAGATCACTACATCTATGCGAATCTCAAATTGCGGGCAATTTCGTGAGTGACAAACTTGCGCACAACTCTTCCGTTTTTCGTACACAAAAATATCATTAATTTGCGGTTTTCTCCGAAGTATGGCACGCTATTAGGGAAATAAATATGATTGTTCAACATCAGTACAAAATATATTTCTCTTTTACAAAAGCATTTTACTCCAGCCAGTATATAATTCACTTTTAACACGAATTCCTTTCACTTTTCACAAAAATTCAATTCACTTTTCACAAAAATCCTTTTCACTTTTCACAAAAATTCATTTCACTTTTCACAAAAATTCATTTCACTTTTTCACAAAAATTCATTTCACTTTTTACAAAAATTCATTTCACTTTTTCACAAAAATTCATTTCACTTTTTCACAAAAATTCATTTCACTTTTCACAAAAATTCATTTCACTTTTTCACAAAAATTCATTTCACTTTTCACAAAAATTCATTTCACTTTCACAAAAATTCATTTCACTTTCACAAAAATTTATTTCACTTTTTCACAAAAATTCATTTCACTTTTTCACAAAAATTCATTTCACTTTTCACAAAAATTCAATTCACTTTTCACAAATAATTCATTTCACTTTTCACAAAAAATTATTTCACTTTCAAAAGGAAATGAATTCCACTTTAAAAGAAAAATGCATTCCATTTATAGGCCTATTTGTCTCGAAACAACTTTGCTTGTCATGCATCTAGACCCCCGATCTAGACCTACGTGTACATTCCTCTCGTATAATATACATGCGAATACTGTGCGTAGAAATCATTCCTCTTTCACCAAAACCATTTCACTCCGATAAAACCATTTCACTTCGATAAAACCATTTCACTCTACCGAAAGGTGGCGCTAAAGCCAGCTAGCTCGCGCTACCACACGAGGCCGGCGCGGCAATCGAATCCCATCCGAAATTCCGAACGCGACGTCGACGTTACTCCCCATCCTAAGGGGCGTCGCAAGAACATTTTGAATGGGGGGGGGGGGGGTGACACCCAAATTTGCAGACAAAAATGCTGCACCCTAATTCCCCCCCCCCCCCCCCCCCCCAACAAATACTAATAAAAGAAAATCGCAGATGTAAAGATCTTGATCATACAGGCCCATTTTAGCAAGGAGGCCTGGGGCTGACGCCTTTTGCCCGAATATCAACTTTTCAATTTCTAAATGTTTTTGAGCGAGCGAAGCGAGCGAGCAAAATTTTTTTTAAATTCTTCATAGTGAAATTGTACAGAATTTACATAATTATCTGGGAACCTCGCTGCCCAAATATGTAATTATTCTGGCACCTCGCTGCCCGAATATCGGAACTTTGAATATTCTGTGGGGGGGGGGGGGGGGCTGTATCCTATTGCCGTAGGGGAAGCCTTTTCCCCGAATATCAACTTTTCAATTTCTAAATGTTTGCGAGTGAGCGAGCAAATTAAAAAAAAAACTTTTCGTAGTGAAAATGCACAGAAGTTACATACAAACATAGATGTAGCCAGGGGGCACAGGGGGGCCATGCCCCTCCAACCCTATTCAGCCCCTTATTAAAAAAAAAAAAGCGAGAGCGAAAAAGCGGGGGAAGTGAGAGAAAAAGGCCTGAAAATGCGCTACAAGCCGTTATCTTTCTCTCAAAATTTGCTAAAACGTCAGAGTTTTCCCCCCGGGAAGGAGGAAATGACTCCCCTCCCTACACCCACCCCTGTTGTACACAGTGCAGTGTTGCATCCAAATAATTGAAAAGCAGTCCGGGCATCGAATTATAACTTTCCGCCTTAAAAAAAATTGTTAGGTACGACCCGTTATCTTTCTCTCAAATTTGCTATGAAACATAAGAGCTTTCGCGCTTCGCGCGGGAGGGGGGGGGGGGGGAATTCCCCTTCCCTGCACCCACCCCTGTTACATAAAGTGCAGTATTGCGTCCAAATAACTGAAAAGCAATCCGGACATCGATCTAACTTTTAAAAGGTGCTACGAGCCGTTATCTTTCTCTCAAATTTTCTATAAAACGTTGAGCTTTTAACTTCCCCCTCCCTGCACCCACCCCCTGCTCACAACCGCCCCCTAAAATGAAATCCTGACTAAGTGGTTGGATCCTTCACGTCTGCCCCCCCCCCCCCCTACTGAAAAATTCTGGCTATGCCTGTGTATACACAAGTTACATAATATCATTATCTGGGAACCTTGCAATGCTTCACAAAAATTGGATATTCCAGCACCTCGCTGCCCGTATATGAATATCGGAACTTTTGAAAATCCTCGCGGGAAGAGGGGCTGCAGCCCATTGCCGAAGGGGGACGCTTTTTGCCCGAATATTAAAATTGCAGTGCTCTTGCGGGCGAGCAAAATCTTGTTTAACTTTTCGTGGTGAAAATGTATACAGAAGTTACATACAAAAGTTACATAATATTATTATTTGGGAACCTTGCTTCCCAAATATTTGGATATTCTAGCACCTTGCTACCCTTTGATAATCCGCGGGGGGGGGGGGGGGGTGATGCAGCCCATTACTGACTGAGGGGGACGCCTTTAATATTAAAGTATTAAAATTCCAGTGTTTTTGCGAGCGAGCAAAAATAATGCCATTTTTCCTTCTTTTTCTTTCTTTCCCTTTTCTTTTCTATTTTTTTTTCTCCTTTCTCTTTTCTCCTTTTCCTTTTATCTTTCTTCTTCCCTCTTCCTTTTTTCCCCTCCTTTTTTTTTTGCCGACAGAGGTGGCGCATTTTCCGTCAAAAACTTTGAGTGGGGGTTTGACACCCCCCCCCCCCCCAACGACGCCCCTGTCTACATCTGTGATTTTCTTTTATTATTGGGGGAGATTAGGGTGCAGCATTTTTGTCGGCAAATTTGGGTGTCACCCCCCCCCCCCCCCCCCATTCCAAATGTTCTTTCGACACCCCTGAGTGAGGATGGGGAGTAACGTCGACGTCGCGTTCGGAAATTGGATGGGATTCGATTGCACCGCGCAGGGCTCGTGTGGTAGTGCGAGCTAGCTGGCTATAGCGCCACCTTTAGGCAGAGTGAAATGGTTTTATCGAAGTGAAATGGTTTTATCGGAGTGAAATGGTTTTATCGAAGTGAAATGGTTTTATCGGAGTGAAATGGTTTTGGTGAAAGAGGAATGATCTACGCACAGTACTCGCATGTATATTATACGAGAGGAATGTACACGTAGGTCTAGATCGGGGTCTAGATGCATGACAAGCAAAGTTGTTTCGAGACAAATAGGCCTATAAATGGAATGCATTTTTCTTTTAAAGTGGAATTCATTTCCTCTTGAAAGTGAAATGATTTTTCTGAAAAGTGAAATGAATTATTTGTGAAAAGTGAAATGAATTTCTGTGAAAAGTGAAATGAATTTTTGTGAAAAAGTGAAATGAAATTTTGTGAAAAAGTGAAATGAATTTTTGTGAAAGTGAAATGAATTTTTGTGAAAAGTGAAATGAATTTTTGTGAAAAAGTGAAGAGGAATTTTTGTGAGAAGTGAAATGAATTTTTGTGAAAAGTGAAATGAATTTTTGTGAAAAGTGAAATTTATATTGGCTGGAGTAAAATGCTTTTGTAAAAGAGAAATTTATTTTGTACTGATGTTGAACAATTATATTTATTTCCCTAATAGCGTGCCATACCGAAGCGCCTTTACCCTCGGGGTATAGGTATAGGTCCTCATGAAAGAAAAAGATACTACTGAGTAATCAAAAAATGACATTCTAGTCATTTTGTGTGTTGGAGCAAATGGGGAAGTTGTCCGCAAATACATCACGGTGACATTACCTATTCGGCCAATATGATATTCCCATATGTATGGTGATTGCAACTTTCGTTCAAACTTTCACCAATCTGCTTCTCTGATTTTTCCTCTTTCTTTCAGAGTAACTTGCCATTAAGGTTGGAGTTCCCTTGAAGCTTGCCGCGATGTGAAGAACTTTAGACTTTCTCTCCTGTAAATTTTGCATGCTCTTCACCTAGTTCTGTGTTGTCTTTGTTTTTTCTCCGGGTTCAAAGTCTCCTACCACGTATTTTCCTTTCCAACATGATATCATCATGATATAATGCAACATAAAACATGGTATGTGGAAACATGATAATGATCACATGATAATTATGCCACGTTTGTAGTTTTTTGTAATAATTATATTATAGGTCTACAAAATTAATAATAAATATATAATAATTCATACACAAGATTTCGTATAGAGGACAAAATTCATTCTCTATATTTACCTATACAGTGTGTGTAATTGGGTTTTTACAGACGTGTATCAATCAGATATGATTATTTACGTCTGGGACCGACCTTTAACGTCACCATCCGAAAGACGTGACTCAGTCTCGAACCTGGGTCCCCTGAATCAGTTTATAACTTCCACTGTTAGCTGGATTACAGGCGCACGCCACAACGCCCAGTATTATGGCTACTCATGGCTACTAATCAGCCTTGGGTTTAGGCTAATGTTCTTTGTGTCCTTCTCTCGAAGGCCACTAGTGCTTTTTGATGAGAAAACTCTGATGAGTTGAGTAACATGTAGTTGTGTGTATATTTATATTTTAATTTTCCTCTTTTTTTTGGGGGGGGGTATGTTTTGATTGTTTTTGTTTTTGTTTTTACTTTTAATGGCCTTAAAGCACCAAGCGAATCACAAAATATGACCGCCCCTGTATAAAGACCAGATAATTGATTTAACCAGTTCAAAGCAAGGATGATAGCTACAAGTTCTGCTTAGAAACTGGAGGTGTAATTTTGAAGTCTCTTTGCTTCTATATATTCATGTGTTGTATAAAATGCTGCATCTACTTTTCATGTGTCTTCAGATTGGAACCATCGATAAAAAAAATTGTAATAGATTATCCCATTTCTGGTGGATTAGTTGACACTCCTTTGCGTTTGGAACAAAATGTCAAATTTTGAAATACAGTTGCTAAGTTCCGTGAAACTAATGAAGGTTTACGTGTAAAATGCCAAAAGGGTATGCTGGTATCGGTATATATCTCTTCTGTATCATAATTAAGAGCATCAGGTAACATAAACAATTTTTATCCAAAGGGTTCCCTTGTATTTTTGTCTGTACAAAAATTGAATTGCCAGCATTCTTGAAGGTCTTATTTTATGGGAAGGTTTCTTATGCTGGGCATTTCACGTCGTATATCTAGGGGCATTTCTCCCAGTTTTACCTGTAAGTTCTTGAGAGAGGTTCCATTTTATGCTCCTGAGCAGACTAACAGGGATTGGTACTGACATAATTTTAGAATGTTCTTCATATTAGTTGTTCCAGAGTCGTATGCTTCACAAGCATAATCCATAATAGAGCGTATATATACATATATAATAGAGAAATATATACATGTAAAAGTTCTTGAACATTGCTACAGAATTTTGCTTGATATATACACTTCAATATATTTATTCTTTTTTTACACCTCTGCACTATATCGTCTATGTGAGGCTTCCAAGTTAATATTGTATAAAAAAGGACACCATCATGTATCTATATTCCTTTCGGGGTAAGTATGTTGTCCCCCGGTGATATCTCAAAGTGTTCTTCTCGAGTGGAATGGGAGAAATGCAAGGGGACTATTTTCTCATGTGATATATTAAAAACCATTCGTTTAGTAAATTCAAATATTCCTGAATTTATTTACTACATTCTCTAATATCATTTCCTGATTTCCATATTACACAATCATCTGGATATAGTAAATTATGTATAGTTGACGAGACAGGAATATCATGTAACATAAAATAAAATAATTCTGGGCTGAGTGTGCTGCCTTGCGGTAAACCGATGTTAGTATCCATGATGCCCGAAAGCTCTTCTCCTACTTGTACTTGGAATGTACGTTGTGTCAAGAGTTTTTTTTTTTTTTTTTAAATAGAAATACAAGTATATAATTACCTCTGAGACCTAGCTTACTCAACTTAACTATGATTTCCTTTATCCATAGGGAATCACAGGCCTTCTTGATATCTATGAATATTGCTAACCAAGGGTTTTTACATTGGTTTTCAAGTTTTTTTTAAATTTCATTTCCTAAGTGAATAATATTATCAACAATACTTCGTCCTTTGCGAAAGCCGTTTGCCGGATAATAAGTCTTGCTTTTCAAGAAACATTTATATCTTTTTTTTTAAACCATGCTTTCCATGATTTTCATGAAGCAGGATGTTAGTGCAGTAGGTCGATATGAGGCCGTTTTAGTATGGGGATCAGTATGGACTGTGTGTTTGCATGGGGCCGGGATTTCTCCCGTTTCCAAAATTTTGTTGAGTATGGTTAGCCTTAAGTCTTTTACAGCCTCTGGCAGGTTTGTTTGTTTTTGTTTGTTAGTTTTTATTTCAGTATAACATGATACACATAAATACATATTTACAAAACAAAAATAATAGCGGTCATAGGGAATTTTAAAGTATATAAAACATACGGCTAGTAGTCCATATTCAGCTGCAAAAGATTGCTGCTGGTCTTCCATGGAGCCAGTTTACCAACATAAAAATAATTACCTTACATATTATAGCAAGTTGACAACAAAACTAAAACACCCAACTAAACCAAATCTCCTACAGTCTACTACACCCTCATCCCATCCCCAGGTACAAATTTAATACTCCTTTCAAATTTAATACTCCTTTCAAATTGAATAAATATATTTCATAAAGATACATTTGAATTAATGAAATTTGGTGACATTACGCATATACATGTATAAGGGTATTTTTTTATATTCAGAGGCAGCTCTATACGAGAAAGACCTTTTACAACTCTTTCATATATTCAGGTGTCATATTATTAAAAATTCTATAAATGAATACTATCAAATGTGTATATTGCGTCTTTTGTATTGTGTCCCAACCCAAAATGTTGTGTATTTGGGTACTGGAGGTGTGGGAATAGGGGTCAATTTTCAAAACTATTCTACCAGTTTCAGTTTGTTGCCGAAAAAGCAACTTTGGGCAATTTGCATAATTACCATAAATCTAAATGACCCCTTCGAAGCAATATTTAGCAGCGAAAGACGGATTACACAGAATGTATAAGCTGATCTACGTATTCTTTATGCTCGATGATACCCAACTGCAATTGTGTCGTACATCTTCGCTTGCAACCTGCGTTATAATGAAAGGACTTTACACAGTTAATGTCCGATAATAGTGTATGATATCTCTTTGTAGGGGTTTTCTGGGGCTAGAATCCATTTTAATGTTGTTGTTTTTTCCAATTAAATGTCATGGACCTACAATTTCCTGGCTGAATGAGAGTACGCCTACTCCTGATGTTTAATATAATGTAAGTAAACAGGTTTTTGGATTACTTAAATATAACGTTGAATTAGAAGGGAATGAACCCTTTCATAGAAAATTGGCCTGGATTGCATAAAGTAATTTTGTAACTTTGTAGAGGCTTGATAAAATCTGAGCTGCCTGGCCTTATATGCTATCAGTGTATGTAATATGGTGTAAAAATGAAGCCCAGGAAAAAAAAAGCACTTCAAAATCATCATGTGCTTCACAAAAGTAAACATATGCAAGTGACTGGAAATGCCAGACTCATTTTCCCACATAGACTCAGTGTTAGACTAAAGCGTACGGCCATACGCTTTCGTAGATGGGAGTATTCAGTCATAGATATCTTAATAATAGCATAAAGGATGAATCGAATGCATTGAATGCCAATTCCAAGTATTTTTATTCTCCAAATTTTCGGGGGTCCTCTGCCTGGCTATTTATTTATCCTTCTGAACATCATTATACAAGACAGATATCAAAATTCAACAATTTATTAAATCAAGCCTCCACAAAGTTACCGAATCCCTTAATGACTATGCCAATTTTCCATTAAAGGTCTACTTTCATTCAAGCAGGAAATTGTAGGTCCAATTATTCACCAATCCAAGCAAATTTTCAGTGAAAGGGTTAATTTCCCTTTAATTAAACGTCATATTAAAAAAATAAAGGAAAAATAAGCCGTTTACTTACTTTATTTTAAACACTGGGGTAGGCGTACTTTCATTCAACCAGGAAATTATAGGTCCATATTCTAACTGTAAGAAATACACTTTCAGTTGTCCAAGCATAATTAAGTTGGTATTTACATGAACTTTACGTGACATTTAACTGAGAGAGAAAAAATAACATTGAAATATTATTGTGTATTTCTTGGAATTAGAACAAGGTCCTACAATTTCCTGGTTTAATGAAAGTAGACCTTTTATGGAAAATTGGCATAATTATTCACCAATCCAAGCAAATTTTCTGTGAAAGGGTTAATTCCCTTTAATTAAACGTCATATTAAAAAAAAAAAAAAAAAAAAAAAACCCTTTACTTTCTTTATTTTAAACACTGGGGTAGGCGTACTTTCATTCAACCAGGAAATTGTAGGTCCATATTCTAACTGTAAGAAATACACTTTCAGTACTGTTGTTCAAGCATAATTAAGTTGGTATTTACATGAACTTTACGTGATTTTTATTTGAGGGGGAAAAAACCATTAAAATATTATTGTGTATTTCTTGCAATTAGAATAAGGACCTACGATTTCCTGGTTTAATGAAAGTAGGTATATGTGTATCCTCCTTTCGTTGCCTCACAGTTAAAGATGAACAACAATTGCATTAGGGTATCGTCGAGCATAAAGAATAGTACGTTGATTAGTTTACACATTCTGGGTAAGTTGTCTTTCGCTGCTAAATATTGTTTCGAAGGGGCCATTTGGATTTATGCTAATTATGCAAATTGCCCACAAATCGACCGTTCATGGAAAATTGGCTTGGATTGCTTAATAATTATGCCAATTTCCCATGAAACGTCCACTTTCATTCAACCAGGAAATTGTAGGTCCATGTTCTTACTGTAATAAATGCACTTTCAGTTGTTCAAGCATAACTAAGTTGGTATTTACATGAACTTTACTTGATATTTAATTGAGAAAAAAATAACATTAAAATATTATGTGTATATCTTACAATTAGAACACGGACCTACAGTTTTCTGGTTGAATGATAGTAGACCTTTCATGGAAAATTGGCATAATTATTAAGCAATCCAAGCCAATTTTTCTGTGAAAGGGTTAATTCCCCTTTAATTAAACGTCATATTTAAAAACTTCCCAACCCGTTCACTTACTTTATGTTAAACATCAGTGTAGGCGTACTTTCATTCTACCAGGAAATTGTAGGTCCATATTCTAACTGTAAGATATGTACTTTCAGTTGTTTAAGCATAATTTAGTTGGTATTTACATGAACTTTACGTGATATTTAATTGAGAAAAAAACAACAACATTGAAATATAATTGTGTATTTCTTGCAATTAGAATAAGGACCTACGATTTCCTGGTTTAATGAAAGTATGTATATGTGTATCCTCCTTTCGTTGTCTCACAGTTAAAGATGAACAACAATTGCATTGGGGTATCGTCGAGCATAAAGAATAGTACGTTGATTAGTTTACACATTCTGGGTAAGTTGTCTTTCGCTGCTAAATATTGTTTCGAAGGGGCCATTTAGATTTATGCTAATTATGCAAATTGCCCAAAGTTGCTTTTTCGGCAACAAAGCTGAAATTTTCGAAGACCACAAGAGATCACGAATCTATAAAAAAAAAAAAAAAAAAAAAAAACTTTAACAGAAAGAACTTTTCTAGGTTCTTAAATTAGTGTCAAATCGACTAAGATGGGTTTGGCTCGTTGAAAGGATATTAAAGCATGTTAAAGTTAACCTTCCTTTTTTTTGGGGGGGGGGAGGGGGGGAGTTATAGAATTTCCTGCTTTTTAAAGACAAAGAATAAACACATGCCCTTGCGATTATTGACCCCACCCCCTCTTCTTTACTTCCAAATCACGCTCCTGCTCATTAACTCGTCACGTTACTTTTACTGCCTGTTTTAAACGCTAACTTTCCTTTGTATTCCTTGTTAAAAAGGGAGCTTAAGATAAACAGCATCAATGTTTGACCATCATCTTTCATATCTGCACTCGTTAAGTGGACCTTTTCAAAGAAGGGTTTTCAATCATCAGGTTGTTTTGTAAGATCAAGAAGTAATAGACGCTCTGATGATTATTGACCCCCCCCCCCCTTTCTCTCTCCTTTTAAATCACGCCTCTGTTAAACACTCGAAACCAAACTTTCCTGCTCTTTTCTCTATTGATGAAGTATAAAGAGCAAATGCATCTAAGTAGCGCCCTGGTGAACTGAACTTTTGCTTGATGATATTCCTTCCATTATGCGAGCTCCCCTCCCCCTCCCGCGTTTAAAATGGATATTATTGAATCTCCTTTGTATCACCCACGTATAAATTTAAGTTTGACACAATACTTTCCTGATCCTTGCTCTCTCCTTGAAAGCTAAGTTTCTTTTCTCTTTGATTTCTAATGATGCAGTATAAAGACCAGGAACCATTTAAACCCACGCTACAACAAACAAATCTTTTGTTTGAAATTAAAAAAAAAAAAAAATTCTCCCTGCAAGTTAACTCCAAACTTTTTCAAAAGAGCAATACAAATTGCAGTTGCAGCTTTCCTATAAGGTGTGCTTAAGCATGTTAAGAGCATGGAGTTTATGTCCAGAAGATTATTGACATAATAATTCTCTTTATTTTGCTATCTTATACAACACGCAGCGTAAACAGCAGTTAAAAAGGGCTGTAATCAATAGATCTATTGTTCATTTGTCTTTGTTTTTGTTTTTTTTAAATATTAGATATTGGAACGGTTAGAATCAACTCTATTTAAAACATCCGTTTGTTTTAATGCGGAAGGGAAAATCTAAAATCCTTGAAACAAAATCTTCTTTTTTCATACATGTACGCATGCGAAAAGACACGAGCCTATCTAGCACACGCACGACATAAACTCGACGAATATTTCGGAAAATATCACGTGACCTGGAACCTCCAGTGAAGGGTTAGGGTTCATCGCATCAGTTGGGAGCGCCAACTGAATTACAAGATTGTTAACACTTCCCAAGCCTAGTAAAATACTGT
This sequence comes from Heliocidaris tuberculata, assembly GCA_025618425.1. Taxonomy (NCBI): domain Eukaryota; kingdom Metazoa; phylum Echinodermata; class Echinoidea; order Camarodonta; family Echinometridae; genus Heliocidaris; species Heliocidaris tuberculata. The sequence continues at coordinate 1,014,079 of CM046835.1, read as the reverse complement.
TAAAGCTTCGGAGATTATTTGTGGCAGGACGCAGGACATGCAGGATTATTTGCAGATTATGACGAGATCCTTGTTAGTGATTAAGATAAAGCAAAGGAATTTGCACATTCTTTTACGCTTGGAGGGGATAGCAAATCTATTTATAGGAAAGATGCAGAAATCGATAGCAAATTCGATGAACTCCCTTTGAGGGAAATGGGACGAATGAAACTTATAATTAATGAACAATTCCAAATGACAGAGCTCGAATGTCCTGCAGGTCAAAAAGGCTTCAGCTCTGGAAGAAGATGGAATAGGATACCAGGTCTGGAATGCTTAAAATGCTTAAAAAACAATCGATTTTACATGTAAAAATTAATTACCGTTTTTAACACGGTAACATCGGCATGAACAATCTTTGACAAGTTTTTATTCGTTTGCTTTGATTCTTCGCTCTGAACATCAATAATAATTTTTTAAAAATAATGATGATAACTGATAATAATGATAATAACAATGATAATAATAATAATAATAATAATAATAATAATAATAATAATAATAATAATAATAATAATAATAATAATAATAATAATAATAATAATAAGTCTTGTTTACCCAGGGTAGCTAGCCTTATCAGTACTAAATACTGTTCTCTCTGAGGGCCTTGCAAGCATATTATTACCCCTGTTTTAGCACGACAACCGTAGCGTTCAGTGCATTCAAGGAATAAATCCTATCATGTACCCATTCACTGCACCTGGGTAGAGCATTGGAAATGCAGATAGATGTCTTGCCAAATGACGTTAGTGCCATGACAATTAATTGTGATCTGCACACACACAAACACACTTTTTGAGTAGACACGTAAAAAAAAAAATCCCCCCTAATTTTCAAGGAAGAAATAATTTCTAGTAATTGATAAAATTGATAAAATTATTATAAAAGACTGTTATTGTAGTGAGAATTCCTATAAAATGCAGATAAAATGATTTGAATGTCCCGATATTTCCGATTTAATATATCAAAATCTCTCATCCATGTCCATTACTAACATATTTTCCATTGGTACAAATGGGCAATACATCCCCGCCTCTTTAATGCACAGTTAATGCAAAATCTAGGCCTAATGAAGCATGATATTATAAACAAAGTGTAGAAAACAAGGTCAGATATTTTCACGTGATTTCTCGGGACTGTACATTCTCTAAAATGACAGTCTATCTATCACATCTTCTACAAGTTTATGAGTCTTCTTTCAAGATTCAGAATGACGCATCAACTCTTTAGAGAAATTTTAGGATTATTTAAAATCAGGCGCTGTGGGGGTGGGGGGGAAGGAGTGTAGTGTCCCCAGTATTTCAGGAATTTGGGTATCCTAGAAGTTCCCCCCTTTTACATCAGTGCTCCCTTTTCTTTATATTCCTGCCCGTTCCACAATCTTAAAATTTGATTTTATTATACCATTGATAATAATATTGCCAGGGGCCTATTAAAATCTGAGAGGTGCCCCTTCTTCCTTGACAAACTGTCCCTTTTCCTTAGTAAGAAGTGCCCTTTCCCCATTTATAAGTATCCTTTATATTATAATACGTTCCCCTTTTCCAATCTTATAATTGCCCCTATTCTTCCTGATAAGTGCTTCCTTTATTTTATTTTTATAAACGAGCCTCTTACCTTTTCATCTCTCTTAAAACTCCTATTAAAATCTTTCCTTCGACAATTCCCTTTTAAATCATTTGCATCAAATGTACCTATTAATCTCTTTCAATAACTGCCTTTTCCATTCTCACTTTTCAGATACAAGAATTACCCCCTTTCCGTCTGATAAGTGCATCTTTACCTGTGGCCAAATCCTCTATTCAAATCTGAGAGGTGCCCGTTCTAATTCGACAAGTGCCCCTTCCGCCTTCTGTTAAATGACACATGACATCTCTGATCAGTGCCCCTTTACACCTCTGATAAGTTTTCCTTAATTCATTTTGAAACGGGCTCCTTTTCTTTCTAAGAAGTACAATTCATTCTGATAAGAGCCCCTCTTCCTTTATCCAAAAAAAACACAAACAAACACACACACAAAAAAACACACCCCTTTTCCATTCTCATGAGTGCCCTTTTACCTCTGGTATAAAGTGCCAATATTCATGTGCGACAAATACCACATGTTCCATCCTCTGATAATTGCTCTTTTTAATATGACATACTCCTGCTCCTTTTCTTTTTTGATAAATGCCATTATCGTTCTTGATAAGGGTCCCTTTTTTCTTGCTCCATAATTTGTGCCCCCTGTTTTATAGCGATTTAGAGCAACTTTACTTTAATTTCGTCAAGGCTTGCTCGCTACGCTCGCTCACATTTATATTTGATATAGTTATGTTTTACTTATTAGCGGTCTTTTCAGTCTCTCATGCCGAGACTGTGTTTAAACACCTTTCAGAACTTTTTTTCCTCTCTCTTTATAAGATGTTGTTGATCACCATGCAGCCTCACAGATCTTAAAAAATTGCTCGCTCGCTTCGCTCGCTCGCACATTAATATGTAGGTCATCAAACCCAACTGCAAACTTTGATGCTTAAGTAAATTATATTAGAGCATGTAAGAGAGAAACATAATTGAAATCCTTATAAAACACGATAAAAACTACTTTCGAAAAATAAACCCAAGGGCAATTTTAAAGGCCTATTGTACTGCCCATAGAAATCAGGTTCGGATTACGTAATACGCCATTGTAATGTTCGCACATTTCTAAAGGTGATCATAGACAGGGCTATTGAAATTGTCTTGAGTTTATTTTTCGAAAGTTGTTTTTATCGTGTTATAAATGTAATCACAATGTAGAGTACATATGACAATGTTTAGAAATTGTATGTTTTTCCCGTTGTAGGTGACCCTTTTTTCCAGAAAAAGCCATCGGTGACCCTAAACTTTGGAAATTTCCCTCAATGTTGCGATCATACCCCCACTGCTTAAACTGAATTTACGCCGGTGCATTAATAAGTGAAATCAGATCAGCCCCAACCCCCCCCCCCCCCACCAAAACACATCTACAGTATATATATATATATATATATATATATATATATATATATATATATGAAGAGCTTAATTCCAAAAGGAGCTAAATCCATTTTTGATCGAAATTGCTTTTTATAGATAAATATATGCATCTTGTGTTTATTTTTCGAAAGTAGTTTTTATCGTGTTATAAATGTAATCACAATGTAGAGTACATATGAAAAATGTTTAGAAATTGTATGTTTTTCCCGTTGTAGGTGACCCTTTTTTCCAGAAATAGCCATCGGTGCCCCTAAACTTTGGATATTTCCCTCAATGTTGCGATCATACCCCCACTGCTTAAACTGAATTTACGCCGGTGCATTAATGAGTGAAATCAAATCTGCCCCCAACCCCCCCCCCCCCGAAACACCTATACAGTATATATTATATATATATATATATATATATATATATATATATGAAGAGCTTAATTCCAAAGGAGCTAAATCCATTTTTGATCGAAATTGCATTTTTTTATAGATAAATATATGCATCTTGTGCATGGGAATCAAATGCACTATATTGCATTAAAAAAAAAATCTTGGAAGTTGAATTTTTTTTTTTTTTTTGAACTTTAGGTTTCATTCCAAAAGGAGCTAAATCCAAAACCGTTTCATTCTAAAAGGAGCTAAATCTATTATGGTCATTTAGGATTTGTTCATTTAACCACATTCCCTAAAACTATGTATTAAGATTTTTACACATATGATGAAGCTCCCGGTCTAGATGATCAGTGCAAAATTTTGATAAGATTTACCTATTTTTAATATTTTTATGAAAATTTTTGGATTAAGCTCCTTTTGGAATGAAACATCGAAAAATTCCCTCTTTAGGAAAAATGAGAAATTCATCAAAAAAATTTTTTTTTAAAGAAATATTCATCAACAAATAAACCACTGTAAAGATGTAAAATGTACTCTGCTAGCAATATTAATGTGTTTCATGTTGAATTCCGATTGTTAAAGGTGTTTAAATGTGCATAAAAAGACAGTCGACTAAAGTTTCATTCCAAAAGGAGCTAAGGCCATTGAAATTAAGATTATGAAAATTCCACGTTGCTGAAAACTAGTCATAACAAAATGTACGCTTATATCATTGTTAATGACTGCGCAAAAGTGTCTACGCACGCGGAACTAATCTGTGAAATGTTGCAATTCCGATCTGACGTTATTATCAGGTTGTTTTTAATATAGCTATGTCTGTATTTGCTGCTACCCAACACATAGGTTATTAAAATCAAATGGCTCACAATAGTCAAATTCCCTGTTTTTTTGTTACACACGTGACTAAGAATGGCCCGACTGTAATTATTGTGTACAAAGGCAATGAGAGTATGTGGTAAATTCGCCACTGGCGCAAAGTGTGTCTATCCAATATTAATACCTAACAACTAAACATAACGCTATTATGAATATTAAGAAAGTGGACACTCATTGTTTTTTAGAGTTTTCATATAAACCGTCAATAAAATATAATAAAAATATATATCGAATTAATAAAGGGAAATCCAACCTTTAATAATAGCAAGTTGCTTTGAAAGAAAGAGGAAAAATCAGAGAAGCAGACTGGTGAAAGTTTGAACGAAATCGGACAAGCAATAAGAAAGTTATGAATTTTTGAAAGTTGTAATCACTATGCTTATGGGAATTTCAAATTGGCCGAATAGGTAATGTCACTGTGATGTAGCTGTGGACAACTCCCCCATTCGCTCTAACACACAAAATGACTAAAATGTCACTTTTTTTTTTCAAAATGCATTACTCAGTAGGATCTTTTCGTTCATGAAGACCTATAACAATATGCTATCTCCAATATATTTTGAGTACAGCCCCGAGGGTAAAAGCGCCTCGAAGAAAACCGCAAATTAATGATATTTTTGTGTACGACAAATTGGAGAGTTGTCCACAAAAAATGTCACAGTTGACTCAGCAAATTGCCAATTTGAGATTCGCATAGATGTAGTGATCTCATTTTTCAAATATCCATAACTTTCTTAGTCCTTGTCCGATTTCTTTCAAACTTTCACCATCCCATTTTTCTTATTTTTCTGCTTTCACACAAATCATCTTTTTACCAAGGTTGGATTGCCCTATACTCTTTCATCATAAATTAAGATCAAGCTTTGAACTTTCGTGCTTCATGTAACCGTTAGAAGGTCTGATTAAGAAAATTAAAACGTAGAGCAAGTAGCCATTCAAACGTCATTTTCCATCTATAAGACATTCTTGTTCAACTAAAAAAACAACAACAAACAATGAGAAACGATGAGGGGGATTGTGCTCTGGATGTCAAGAAAATATGTCATCCCACTATAGTTTAATGCTCCAGAATAACTTATGGTACATTTGGCCCTTTTAAATTCAGAATTTGGGCACCTGACACATATTTGGCCACCATTTTATCATACCAACAAGATATTATTTTATTTTGATATCGAAATAGCGATTTTAATAGGCTTCTATTACCTCGAGAACAACGTTCAAAGTGATCTTTTCGACTCGAGTGAGTAGCTGGTCCTTTGGGCCCTTTTAGAACAAATACCGCCCCCCTGTGGGTTTTTTTTTTTTTTTTTGTGGGTCTAAACCATTATCATATTTCATTTTACTATTCATAGTGGGTTTTCAACACCAAACGAACGTCTCTAGCCAAAGGTGCGCTGTGAAAAACATAAAAACAATGGTGGGCCAGTGGAAAAAAAAAAAAAAATTTAGGCACTTTGGGCACTTTAAAAAAAAAAAAACAAATCAGTCCATGCCATCGTTTTCGGTAGTGAATTTTACATAAGAATCCATGAAGAAAAAAAAAGTGAACACCATTTCCCATCTGGAGCCGTCTGTGTAGCAGCAGGGGGAGAACATTCACAGCTGTACTGTTTATGTAGGTTTAATTTTCATTTCTTCTGTTTTACCACTTTTTTTCTTTAATTTTCAGCATTCAGATTCAAAGTATACCACTCAACTTAAGGAAACACCCCGCATAAAGCATATATGTCTCATATGACCCAACTTTGCAATTATATTTTATGCGATAAATACCAACACTAATATTTTGCATGCACTTTTTGTTGTTGTTTTTTTTTTACCATCGGGGTGAACTGGGACAAGGTTTCCCAGTTCATCCCGGTCACTTTTTCCGTAACTATGTAATAAAAAATGAGCTTTAATAAGTCATAATCAATAGACATATTACATAAATATTTTTATTATACATCCAAAAATCGTAATATAGGATCATTTACCATACAAATGGAGGGCTACAATGAATATTTTTAAAGTTACAAAGCAATGACGATTCTTGTCCCACTTCACCCCGTTCTCCCCTATTGGAGAACCTAAAAACTGTCTTTAGAAGAACCACAATCATGTAAGCTGAAAAAATGAAAAATATTGAATCTATAGCTGTTATTTACACTCATAAACCAAATGAAACCCAATTTCTCAAAATTGATAAAAGAAGCAACAACTGTCTTGTCAAACGACAGAGAATTAGATCAAACATTTAAACGGACGCGATTAATCTTCAGTAAACGCCAAAACCCCAATTTGAAACGATTATTAACCAGGCCGCTCCCAAATCATAAATAATTGTTAAAATGACATTCAGAAATGTAGCGATAACAGATGCAAATGCTTCCTATACATAGCATTTTATTTTTTAGAAGATTAAAATATAGTTCCCCTTGACATGTACACAGAATCTCATTTACTGTATTATATGACATGACTGTGGAGAACAATACTTAGGCGAAACATAACTTTGAGACACACTCACTGTACATAGACAACAAATACGCCAAAAACAATATCGACAAATAAAAATGAGCGCTTACACTGAAAAAAGCGCTGACTGTCAAGAACAAAAGTCTGATATAATACCTTTCTATAGAATGTAAGAAGACAAAAAAAAATAAAAAATAGAGGACTGAAAGAGTAATATTTTATCTCAAATTCATGCCTTTTAATGTACAGTAAATCATGCACAATTTAAAAAAAAATGCATCTCTAAATGTTTTGTGCTTTCTGTAACTACAGTATTATAGTGCAATGTATACCTCTTATCATGCTTATGTCTGTTTCCTTCATTTTATACTACACTACATCCTCAGTTTGTATTCTATGAAGTGTCCTTTTATAACATAATTTTGTTACTAATTGTTCTCTTTTTACAAGGAACCGTCTTCGTTTACCATTCACACGAAAGCAGGAAACATTTTTTATTTCACATTTCGTATAAGCCACTTTCTTTGGGTGAAGTGACCCATCATAAACAAACTGAACATGAAGCCTTCCTCCTTACAAACTAAGATTAAGGTTGTATCAGTAACTATTTGACAAGCTGACAAACCTTTCCTAATATGAATATTAATGTATTACCATACTTGCACTTTTAATAGTCATGTACGAATATCAAATGCTCACTTCATCTGAACAGATTAAAAATCGCAATCACTTGTGAAATTGAAACTATATGTTCCTTATTCTATATGATGTTGTGAACTCTATATTCCCTTATACATATATATATATATATATATATATATGTGTGTGTGTGGGTATACATGTATATGTGTGTGTGTGTGTGTGTGTTGTATATATTTCCTCGGAAATACAGCTATACAGAGGTGCGTGTGTGTGTGTGTATGTGTGCGTGTGTGTGTATGTATGTTTGGAGGGGATATAATTTGAGAAATTAATCGGGAGAGAGAATTTTTTTTTTTGAAGCTACAAGTTATTGTTCCTTATTTGATTTATCTCTCATTCGGAAATGCTAATGCACAGCACATTGTCTGGTGTTCACATATACTGGCTTCGGCCATATATGTTGCGGCGGCCCATTCCAAGCTACACGAGATAGTATTGGATTCTCAAGTAGTGCCGTGTCACTGCACGCACTCATACACACTACGTACATAAAATATACCCCACATACCCACATACACACACGCACACACACCCATACAAACAACATGACATTCTACGTTGCATACGCACACTTGCTGATTTCAATTCTTCATGATATGAGGCGCACTATTTAGATGTATGCGTTTTTTGCCACTGGCTTTGTTAGGAGAAGCTCGGACCGCTCTCTTGTATATATCATTATATCGTATCCATCCCGGCTGATTATGCCCAAACCTATTTTGTGTAGTGTATTTACCTACGCATACTCCTCAAGTGCACGCGAATAGAGTTTACTGCATACGATAAAAACACATCTGCATCACCGAACGAAACCCATGTCTTCCATCCTTGATCACGAGGAATGTAGTCGACTGAAAAAAGAGTATTACGACGCTTCGCCTATGTGGATAATTTTCGTTTCTTTCGAAATCTTTTGAAAAGGAGTGGGGAGATTTATTTTGACCAGGATATAACTCATAAGGTCAAGTCGTCCAGGGTACTAATATGGAAGGCTACGGATTTGCGTATCTTTTGATGGGGACTTTTGTAACTGTGTGCATTTGCGGGAAATTTTCTGCAGCGAGTGTTCATAAGTTCTACAATGTGCATGAAAAAGTCTCGCAAGGCTACAATGATCGAAGTCTGAACCCTCACCTTTTCCCCGGACGCAATAATAGAAGTATAAGGAAAAACACAACGATTCAAATGAGGCCACATGATGGTGTAACAAAAGATCACAAACCTCAGTCAACTGATATTCACCATGGGACTGAACGGATTAAATCTTCAGGAGCCCTTTTGTATAAAGTTCTTCAAAATGATGCAAATCAGAGAAATCTTATTCAGTCGAGATCGAGAAGAGAGGTGCTGACGCTGCAAAGTTTATCAGATAATCCTAATCCAGTAACAAATATTCTCAACAAGCTTAACAGGTCCAAAACTCGTGATTGTGGTTGGCACTTAGATCTTGATCTGGGTGATGATGCCCAGCACGATCGACTGGCCCAAATCATTGACTTTGACTCAATTAAAAACTTCAACAGCACGGCCGTTTATACCGCCAACCTTCTAAACAGCATCTTTGGACAAAACAGTCATTCCCCATACAGTGTGTTTGATAAGAAGGAACTCTACTTTTCACTCGTACGGACTAACTTGGAGAGTAACCGTCAACTTATGGGCTCTTGCATATCATTTCCCTACCCTAGGACCAATTTTTTCTCGCCATGCGCTTTTCATACCACTCTGGGAAGCTCGACGATCAACGAAATGGACGTTGATCAAGATACCGTTGAAAACCACCCCATACTGAGTGGAAAAGGCATTTTGCAAATTGATTCGTCGATCGATAGGGCAACCTTTCCCCTGCAAAATCATATTCTGATACGGAGACTGAATGAGACTACTAATGGAATATCGGAGAATTTAACTTCCTCATTTGTGACCAGTTACCATGGAATGTGGTCAAATCCTTATTACGATTGCAATAAGACGAATCGATGGTTGATAAGCTATTCAGTGCCCTTTTTCAACGCTTCGAAATCTATACTGTAAGTACACCATCCAGAAACAATTATCAAAGACCAATCCAGTCTTTATACGTGTAGCAAGTTATTATGAATAAAAGGTAGAAACGGGTTGATGAAATTTTGAGAAAATGGGGTAAACAGCAAGAAATAACTTTTCCAAAGCTGCAATCACTATTTTTTTTTTTCAATTTCAATTTAATGGCATTTATTTCCAACTTTTCAATAATAATATTCCGCTTTTATATAGCGCCTAATACATCGGAGATGTCTCTAAGCGCTTTACAGATATATTATTACCCCGGTCATCGGATTCTGGCTTGCCCGCACACAATGTATGCACATTCTCCACTCCCTGGGGAGTATTCCAGCAATGGGCCATGGCGCTCACATTGCTAAGCAAACGACATTCACTTTCGCATCCTACCGGGTACCCATTTAACACCTGGGTGGAGAGTGGCAAATGTAGATTAACGTCTTGCCAAAGGACGCTAGTGCTGCGGTGGGATTCGAACCCCGGACCTCGTGGTTCAAAGTCCGGGGACTTATCCACTGATCCACAACACCTCTAACTGTACAAAGTAATAAATGAACAAAAATAATGTACATGATTGTATTTTAAACAAAAATATGACAAAATATACATTCATGTGGTACATACATAGTTGGAGAACACATCTCTAAAAGTAAAAGCTTGGGGGAAGGGTGCACTAAGTACATAATACATAATAGTACATAATAAATATATAAAAAGAAAATAATCATACAAAAAAGAAAAAAAGATAACATTCATAGACCGTTCACATGGTTGAGCTTGACTGGAGGGAAAAAAGGGGGTGGAATGGAAGTGCAACATAAAAGGACTACGGAAAAGAGAAATATTCACGAAGAAACAGAGGGAAGAAATGGAGAGAATAGACCCAGTGGAGGATGGGGAAGTGTCTTAAACCATATTATTTGTAATATGAAGTGAATTTTTTTTTTCATCTTTCTTGAGAAGCTGGCAAGAGATGCGGAGTATTTTATTGTGTCTGGGATAACGTTCCACAGCTTAGGTCCCAAGTACCGGATGTTATTTTGGAATAATAAGGTTCTGTGCTTGAGTAGATGGATGTGATTTACGTGTCTGGTTTCGTATTTATGAATAGTTGAATTCGATTGAAATTTGAAAGAGGTTACAAAATTCGTCAGGAAATAAATTGTTTGTACATCTGTACATAAATATGCTTCATGTGCTTTGTTGATGTTTATTTATATCGGTAAATTTTAGTGTGTTAAATTGTTTGAACAAATGGTCAACGTGACAACGGGGAGCGTCCCTGTAGTATACGAATTATTTTCTTTTTTAGAGTGATTAATTTGTGTCATTTGGAGGTTGTAAAGTTCCCCCAGGCTAATTTGTAATATGATAGATATGGTAGGATAAGAGAATTGTAAGCATACGGAGGCTGTTGTTTGGTAAAATGTGTCGCAGTCTAGAAATGATGCCAATTTTTTTTAGAGACTTTGCTTTCTGTTTCAAGAATATGTTTTTTCAAAGACATAGAACTATCAATGTGCACACCTAGAAATGTTGTGTTTTCAACTCTAGGTAGTAGTACGTTGTCGAGATATATGAAAATGCTGTCTAAATCAATGTTTTTATTGTTATTAAAGATCATATAGTTACATTTCTTAACCTAAAGGAATTTAAATTAGCCGAATCAGTAATGCTATTACACTACAGTGGAGGAAAACTCACCCTTTTTGTTCCAATACATCAATTAGCAAAATCAGACATTCTAAAATGCAAAGCTTATGAAGCCAATTCATAAGTGCACCACTAATTCAACGAAATGCATGGTAACTTTCAATTTCATTTTTTTTTTTTTTTTGGGGGGGGGGGGGTCTAATTTCACCTTTAAAAGACTCTTCAAAGATGGCGTAAGCTGACACAGTCATAAACCAGAAAATTACGCCTGTACCCGTGTGTCATGAAGTGCCGAGAGACTGCGTTTGCACCTGATATATATATTAAATGAGCCAAGACTCAGGACGTAGCTGAATACCATGGATTTATTGATGTCGTCAAGCTTTCGGCATTATGCCTTCTTCAGGAGCTGCACAACGAAAAGCAACGAAAAAGGAACAAAATGATACTACTACTATGCATAAAAGAAAAGTAATGAGCTATACAATTCTTCTGACAATAACTAATATCCGATATGAATAATATATATATATATATATATATATATATATATATATATATACAAATTGATATAGTGATAATCATTGTAAAGTTTAATATAATTAAAATCAAATCTGTTAGGTTGTTTGTGGTTATGCTATGGACAGTGCTTGCTTGTGCGGTTGATCACGTGACGTGATCCACCGCAAAAGCAAGTTAACTGATGCGTGTCATTGTGGCACCACCTTCATTCATGACAACCCATGTACACGAGTAGAGTCAGTGCAAAGAAGTACTTGTAGTTATAGTACTTGAATAAAATGATAATGGTAAAGTATGTAAATGCAGACCTATAGGTTTGGTACATAATCATATGTTTAGTACACAATAAAGGCTCATCACGTAATAACGAGTATTTAGAATCAGAAATGATTATATATAATATATATATATATATATATATATATATATATATATATATATGATTATATATAAGTAAAGATTGATGATGTGCTTTGATAATAGGTTCCCACATAGGCAGTATACAGAGTATATAATAGCATAGGCCTGCCTATTTTTAATTAAACATATCCTGGGGTTTTAAAATGGAGCAGAAAGGCTTGATGTAGACGTTGTTCAACGCTAATTTTACAACACCAATATTAGATTACGAATCTTACACAGGCACAGTACTATTTTTTGTTATCCATCACATGTAGCTGATATTTCAATCTCTTTGTAAAGTAGAGCTAACAGAAAGACAGAGAGAGAGAGAGGAGGAAGAGAGAAAGGAGGGGAGGAAGGGGAAGAAAGGTGAATATACGGAAAAAGCAATGGAGCAAAATAAAAAGAGAAAGGGAGATAGATAATGACGTAGAGACAGAGACAAACAGGAAGGGAGAGAGGGTTCGTGGGCACTGTATTAAGAAGGATGATGATGGCTGTGAGACTAGGAGATGATACACACATTCTTTGCCTCTAATATACTACGGTAAATTGAAAATATTATCATACATTAAGATTACCGTGTACATGACTATCGTATTCAAAAAGAAAAAATAAATAAATAATAACCCGACAGTGTAAAAAGATAAATGAATCATGTAAAATAACATAGAGATATTCAATACCTGTATAAAATCAACCTCATGCCTATTTTTGTTTAGTTGTAAAGTCACTGTATCTCAACCTTGTGCTAACCTATTATTCACAAGTCAATTATGCTGTGCAATTCATTTCATCTGAAAGGATCCTTGCTGCATATGGGTTTTTTCTTCTTCAATGTATATGCTAATCGATATTAGAAACATGAAGTTAGCTCAAGATACTCCTGATATACGATTGCTCGTAACTCTCTTTTTCTGTTTTTCTTCAGGATTTACACAACTATGTTCACGATTATATCTCAAAGGACTGTGCTTCTTAGCGATTCTATGACATGTGGACTGATTATAAACATGATGAATGATGAATGGAGAACTTTTTCTCCCAACAAAACTCCAGGGAATATTCATTAATCACAAACGTTAATTGGAAGCCTTATGTATGTATATAATGTATATGCTGGTAGACTGAAAATATACCAAATATACATATTAATGAAATAAGAACAAATTCGTTTTTAATACACTCTTAACCATAATTTTAAACTCTAAAGCTACGTTTAAGTCGTATGATAAATGAACTAATGAACCATTGTCATTCAATTAACTTTTTCTTACGAGCATATAATTCTCATCAGAAACTTAAGACACAAACTCCTCATGACAAACACTGCTCGTAGCAATATTTCCATATCTCACTTTCCACTCATAAGTCAATGGGATTTCACAGAAAATAATCTGATAATTGAGTTTGAAAACAACAATATTTTCTTATCTAAGAGGTTTCATTTTACTGATAAACTTCTACAACATTCTTGCAAATTTATGCATGCAAAATCATGACTATATAATTTTCGACACATTTTACCCAAATTTTTCATTCCATTTTTGCTTTTAGTAATTCATGAAGAAGATGGAGTGAGAATTCACGATTTTTAATATTATTATTATTATCACTTTGTCGCTATTTCATGCTCTGTGGAATTAACCTTAATCAGATAACAAAAATAACTCTCTTATTCATTCTTCATAATAGTTTTATTCACGAAAGAGCTATACTATACCTTTCTATAATGTTTAACTCCAAAGATTTCTGATAATTAAACTGCATCAAAAGTATATGATGGCGGTCAAGGGCGATGTTTAATCCCATCACAAAGGAACGTAAAAAATATTCAGACACTTGAAACATTACAAAAACCTAGTTGAAAAAGAATATCTTTAACTTGCATAAGGACCCGCTGTTCCTACTAGACTAATTGCTTAGTCACCATATGCATGTGTGTAGAAGTTGAAAGAAGACACGTTATTGATTACTGTACTAGTCTACCACTCTAGTTAATGTAGCCTGGAAAATGAATCTCTTCTGTCGGTTTTACAAGAGAGAAAGCGCAAGAAAGCCCGTCAAAGCACCTGTCTTACAATCTATACAGGAAGTGAAGCAGGTGACTGTGGAACTTTGGCGGGAAATGGATTTCTGTCAGTGGCCATTTCAGAGTGGTGTTTGTGCATGTGTTTCTTTGTTTATTGTTTGTTTTGTTTTGTTTAATTTTTGTTTTGTGGTTTTTGTTTTTTGTTTTTTGCTTTTGTTTTAATCAATGATATAAGCGAGTAGCCTCGAATTGGTTGGACAATACAAAAAGGCCCTCAGATAATAGGGGTATTAATACTAAAATTAGACTATAGCAATTTTTCACATTTTCACAATTTATACACGAAAAAAATCTTTAGGAAAAGTCAATGCCAGCTTTTACAATTGTTGATTTATTACTTATTTCGCACGGCAAAAAAGGCAATATAGGATTGCGAGTGTAATTGTAATTATATCAGTTTACTGTCAATAAAAAAATGTTCACAAAACATGAAGCACAAAAGCTGAAATGGATCGATTTACAAAACGAAGCATTCATATAAAACACACAAACAATCATCATAGAAATCACTAATTATTAGATATCTATAGGTTTATTGAAATTCTAAAATTGCTAACTGAACTTTGCTACTAACCCTAAACCATTCAATTAATATAATAGATACGTTATATAAAGCAAACTGAATAAAATTCCAAATGTTACATTCAGATTTTATGTTTATTATGTAATTAATGGTAAGAGGGTAAGGAGCGAAAATAAGGGAGGGGAGTGGTGAGGAAAGAGACTCAGACACAGACGAATTACTGATGTGTTTATAATTTTCCTCTTATCTGCAACTATTTTGATTTGACATAATTACCGGCCATTATTTCAATGAGAATCAAACAGAAAAAGAATGGAAGACACAGAAAAGAGGTGAGAAGAAAAGAAAAACATAAAAGAGATATGTATAGTGAGATATATATCGGGATATAAAAGCATTAGATGGAAAGGGGATCACATAAAAAAGAGCTAACATTTGCCTAGGAAACAATAAAATGATACACACGAAAGTACTAACAGTGATAAGGTGAGAGTGAGATACCGAGGAAGAAAAATTGTCTATGAGGAGCAGTCTTGCCGCGAGAGTTAATCATATTAAGCTTCGTGTGAATATTTACACGGAAACAGCAGTCGCCCAACATCGTCATGGATGGCTGTGCAAGGAGAATAATGGTAGCTGCTTTTCAAGCACATTCGTGTTAATTATCAATGCAGTAACAATACCGTAAATATACTATAACTCACTGGTATCGGGGTAACGCTGTATGGTCATGAAGATTACTGCCTTTGAACGATCCATGGAGTTTTCATAACAGAAAAGCCTTTTCCGTAGTACTTGATTCTAGTGTTTGGTCACCATGATGGGATTAAAAAAAAATTCTAGTGATGATTTTAATTCCAAGAATAGCGGAAAACAATGGAATCAAGTAACTAGATTATAAAAAGGATATCCCTGACACATGTAGTAATTTCAGCTACATATATTACACAGTACGTTTGCTAGGTGAAAGATACGTTGAGCCTGATTTTTGCGCACTTATTAACGGAGAAATTGTCTACAGGCTAGCTCAGTCGTTTACACACAAAACATAAATCAGAATTTGAGCAACCGCACGTTAATGATTAAACAAGACGACCCTTCTCTCCTTCACAGTGCAATATCTCTTATGTGTTATTCTGAATGTAAACGTTAAGGACCATCATAATTGCATTGAGCAAATGTTATATTGAATTTCGATATAAGTTTGCATTTTGATAACCTGTTATGGTATCATGCTTATTTATTTTATTTTTTTTATTGTGGACAATGAATTTATCTGTAATATCCCTTTCCACGTAACTCGTTGACTTTTTTTTACTCTAATCTTCGGACATTTTTTCCTCTCCCCACCCTATCTTCTATCAAACTCTCAGTTCTACCTTTGTTTTCTTTTTGCGTATTTCTAATTTTCAATCGGTGACCTTCCTCATTCCTTTACCATGTGTTTACGTTTTGCAGTTCTAGAGCAGGGCCCATTGTCAGATTAAACGGTCACATACTGTTGATGTTCAATGCCTTAAGTGCATAAATTGTGCAGACAACACTGTCATTTTGGAGAGAATGTACCGAAACTGAGTATGTTTTGAAAAGAAAATGATGTAAACATGAACACATTTAAAACAAAGAAATGGTCTTTGAATTCATAAAAAACTCTTTTTTTTTCCGATCACCATCTTTTATCTACAGTCAAGTGATCAACCAATTATAACGAAATATTTGGGGGTTAAGACAGTCAATTAGCAGGGGCTGATGAAACAAAACGAACAGCTTCAGATAGCATTTAACAATACTAAACAACAAAATAATGGAAATCGTGAAAGAGTAGTAAAGCAAGCAGGGTAAAATTTTTACAGAGAAAAGAATTTAGATCGAAATTGTTAGGAAATCACGTCACAACATTCAGTTAAAAGACTTATTTATAGACAAAACTCAAGGGGGAGGAGGGGGGGGGGGGAGGGGAGTAAAACATGCGAGCCAATGGTGATCCATGTATTTCAGTGCGAAATTCACTTGGGCCATGTTCCTTTTCGCAATTTCTTCTATATAATATTGCTTTCGATATGATATTGTTGTTTAACATTGTACTGTGATTCGTTACAATAGTATTAAATAAATTCATTCCCTTTCCAATTTGAGTTTTAGGAGAGATGCATTATTTACAATGTGTGCATCATCTACGTATTTGTATGTTTGAGCATTTCCAATTTAAATTCATTTCGTAACATGAGAACGCCGTTCATTTTTCTCTATTGGAGTTTTTACCTAATAAAATATACGGAACATCCTTTCAACCTTTTTTCATTCTTAATGTATGGCTATGCATAATCAACGAGGTCTTACTGTAATGCTGTGTATTGTTTAAATGATAATAATGATAATAATAATAATAATGATAATTAATAATGATAATAATAATAATAATAATAATAATAATAATAACAATAATAATGATAATAATAATGATAATTATTATTATTATTATAACAATCTGGATTTATAAAATCGCCTAATACAGCAACGATGTCTCTAAGCGCTTTACAGATATAATTACGGAATTGTAAGGAAATAACATAGACAAGAACTTTGGCAGGTCTCGTGGAAATAAATGCAATGCGAGAAAGGAAATGGGACAATAAATCAAAGTTTCCCAGAGCTGTCCTCCCCTTTTTAAAGGTTTTGCAAAAGGCAGAAACATTTTATTAGTATTCGCAAAAATTTCAAACATTTCGTACAAAAACTGAGAGGATTGGAAGTGACCAGCAAAGACAAGTAAATCATTATGTAATTGTCTGATAAGTATTTGCTACTTAAGGGTACTTTTTTTGCACACTTTGACAGTTGATTCCAGTTTATCATTAGCGTATATCTCCAATACATAGTCGTCCTCTCCACCAGTAAACGTCTTAAGGCGATAATGAGATACATCAATCTCATTCTTATTAATGTTAAATAAAGAAGGATAAACAGAGAGAGCATATTTTTATGGCAGTTTGTTGAAATAGTTCCCCCATTTTACCCGCAAAGAATTTTAAAAATAAACTGCCATCTTAGTTTTACAATGTGGCAGTACCACATATTTTCTCTCAAAATGTACCAATGTTAGTATTAATAATGACAATATTAATAAAGCGCACATATCCATTTTGTATTTCAATTAAATGTTGAAAAAGAAACTCAACATACATGTTTAAAGTAAAAAAATAAAATTATAAATTGGAATTAGACACCGAAAATTAGGGAAGTCTTAAAGTTGGTTTGAATGTTTAAATATTTGAAGGCGTCTTGAACTGTGATAAGTTGATTCCGCGATCAGACTTGTAGTAAAAGCTGGGTCCTATCAACCCCGACTATCATAATTATTATCATTATCATCATTTTTTTGTATTCATATGATTATCATTTGTTATCACTTATATTGTCATTATTATCATAATTATAATTATTATTAACTATATCAGACATCTGAGCTATGCAATTTTCACATTTTATTGCCAGGCTTTGACAGGCCGATAAATTGTTTATTGCCCGGTTTCGAAAGTCAATGGGATTTTGCGTGTTAAATAGCAGGCAATAAACTGCATTTTTTTTAAAAACAATATTTTCGAGTTCGCTCTAGATGTCTGCTTCTGTTAATAATAATGATATGGACTGGCTTCTTTCGGGGGATACAACATTCTAGTTCAGTCAATAATTGTTGTATCCCCCCTCAAGGCCAGTCCATATTATATAATTATTATCATCATTATCATTCTTATTCTTCTTATTATTATTATGTTATTATTATTATTGTGCGTAATTGTGAGTATTGTGGGTAATATTGGTATTTTTCCCGATTGAGTTATGAAAACAATAAAAATAAAAAAGAGGCATATTCTAAAAGGAGCATAAATACAAGGATTAATAACTCTATACCAAACAAGCCATCTCCTTAATTTGCTTCACAGTATTCAGTAGTCATGGATGGGATAATGGTTTAACCTAACCCCAAGATCGATTCATTTGCCGAAACTTATTGATAGTGATATATGGTAGTGTTGTTGCGTTGCGGCAGTTTCTTAAAGGGTATGTCATTTCAAAAAGAACTTTGAAATAAACTCCCACAGAATTTAAGGAATATCTCTCAGTTCGCTTAGTATATCTGTGCTGAAAACACAATTGTTTTTTAATGTGTAACTAAGATTTTGTAACATTATTATAGTGATGTTCTAACACGCATAGAGACCATATGGTATTATGCGTTTACTAAACAATGTACTATTATCATTATCATTATTATTATTATCATATCCTGCTAACATCATGATTATGCACCAATGATATACAGCAACCGGCAAAAATGTTTAAATTCTTTTTAGGAAATATCACACTTTGTACACTTGAATAAATGATTGGAGGCTAGTGATTTAATGCATTTAGGCAGTAAAGATTTTGTGTCCAAACGAGGTATAACGAAAGGTAGCTCTTCTGTGCAGAAGAAATGAGGGAATAAAAACTTATGCCTTTGGATATTCTGCAAATAACTTCAACATGCTTTTTGATCAAGACGCGATACACGGACAGATCAATTCATTTGGCTTCCTGTGGTTCTACCTTTCTTGCACTTCCGAAGTTCCGATGTCTGCTTAAATTTATTTTGGCAGTAGTTGGTGTTACCTAAAATAAAGAACGGCAATGAGAGAGAGGGGGATTAGGGAAGGTAAAAAATGAGATATAAAGAGAAAAGATACAGAGAATAAAATAGGGCGAGATGAGAGAAAAAAAGAGTAAGTTTGCAAGTAAGAGTAAAACAGAGAGTAACCCCAGATTCATAGTCAGGTACGTGTTCTTTTCTTTCTTTTTTTTAAGTAACCACGTGTAACAAATAGCGTTTGGCACCAGAGTTTTTGCAAAATTAGAACAAAGTTTTCTTCTCCAATAATAAATTCCAAAGTCTCAAGGTTACCTATATACATATTCGGCAATCATGGGCATAGTTGGTATACTATGATCCTGTAGCATGATTCTATAAACTCCTCTTTAGGAAAGGGTTAAGGCTTTTGACATGTTTCTGAGCGATGCTTCGGTTAAAGACTGGTACACAATATTCCATTAAAGTCAGATTAAGATTATATTCAAGAAAATCACATAGGAGAGTCATGAGTAATACAGAACAATTTTATGTCTGTCTCGAAATACCTCTGTCGAATTAATCGACTATATAGGCCAGAATCCGACGAAATGTTGGGTTTTTTTTTTTCTCTCACATCATTAACTACAGCGATGTTTTTTTTCTTATCGGGGAACTAGCACGATGTTCTCTTTGGAGTGCTATGACCAGTGGCGGATCCAGGATTTTTTGAGGGAGGGGGCTCAATATTCACAAAATTTTCTGACAAGCAAAAAAAAATAAGGTCCTCAGCATTTGGGGGCCCCCTTTTAACTCAAAAAATCTCTGACAAGCAAAAAAAAAAAAAAAAAAAAAAAAATAAGGTCCTCAGCATTTTGGGGGCCCCTTTTTGGTTCCAGGGGAGGGGGCCCGGGCCCCCCGGCCCCCTGGATCCGCCACTGCCTATGACAGTGAAGAATGAGCTTTATATGTTTTTAACGTCGTTCTTTCCTGGGGGGTGTTTCATAAAGCTGTTCGTAAAGTTACGTATGACTTTACGAATGACTTGAATATGACAAGCCAAATGGGATGCTCAATCATTTTTAACTGCATCAACGAAAGTTGAACTGTGCAGATGTAGATTAACATTTTCAATACAAAGTATATTTTTTAATATAATTTTATTGAGGTTATTGGAAATGCAGTCATACTTTATTCAAAACATCAGGAAAAACTTTCGGCATCGTATCTGGCACTTCATATTCAAGTCGTTAGTAAAGTCATTCGTAACTTTACGAACAGCTTTAAGAAACACCCCTGATGTTACAACTAATTCTTGTGCATACTTTTAATCTATGTGCTTCCAGCACCACGTGGTATACCACATTCAGAAAAAAAGTGGACTTTCTTCATTGTTCCAAAATTTCATATTTACCGTCCATAAAATAATAATGAAGTATACATCAAATTAAAGAAAATTTGATACACTACCAAGTTCAATTAAGATCAAGTTTTTAAATTTCAAGCTTGGACGGGCACAATCATTTAACTATTAAAAGGTCTGATTAAGAAAATTGCAAAAATAGAACAAGTAGCTATTCATCTTGTAGAGTCATATTAAAACAATAAAAACAAAAACCTTGAAAAAAAACTTGAATTTGTGGATGTGTTTGTCAAAACCATGCAGTCCTGCGACTACAGTTGACATCCAGAGGTCAGTCCTCATCATTGTTCCCCCCCCCCCCTCATTGTTGAACCGAAATGTCTTATTAAATGCACATGTTCAGTAAAATGTGAATGGCTACTTGCTCCACTTTTGGTCCACAAATTTTCTTAATCAGACCTTCTGAAGGGGTAAATGAATGTGCCCATCCAAGCATGAAAGTTCTAAGCTTTTTTTTCTTTCTGTTTTTATTGTTATTTCTCAAAAATTAACAGAGTAAAAACAACAATGTATAAAATCAATAACATCTTAAAACTACAAGACAGGCACCCACATATGCACCCACACCTGACCCACACACACACACACACACACACACACAGTTCTTAACTTGATCTTAGTTGATATTGGTAGAGTTATAACTTTTCTTTAATTTGATATATATTTCATTATTATTTAATGACGGTTTATATGAAAACCTTTACCAATAAAGAATGTCCACTTTCTTTTCTTTTGCTGAGTTTATATTGTTGACACTACCAGTTACTGTAAGCAGAGGAAGTATCTTCACTATATGCTATTGCTTTCCTTCTGGTCATATCATGTTCCCTTAATGTAAATTTACATGTTCGCTTAAAAATTTTCAGGATTTTCTAAACGTATAAATTGTATGCAATATATATTATGATACAGGTCCTGTTTACAGCCTGCCAAGCGATTGGTAATTTCATTACCTATTTTGCAATACTCATAACAATACTTTGCATGGTTGCAGACTTCTATATACTTCACTTTTCTCCCCTATCCCCTCCACCTTTCTCCCCTCTCTCTCTCTCTTCTTTCTCTCCTCTTTCTCCCTCCATCTCTCTCTCTCTCTCTCTGTCTTTATCTCTCTCTTTCTCCCTTCTGATTCTGATTTTTTTTTAAATTGCTTTCTTATATTCTTTTATCGAGTTCTTGTATTCAAACTTGACTATGATGTAACCAAACAAGCTCAGCCTTATATAGGTTCTTCCACATTCATATACTCTATATGAAGACCATTTCTAGAAAATATTGTTATATGTACTGTTATTTTATATTTTTGTGGTATCTGATGTATGCACCTTCATGTTGTAAGATGAACATATTTACATATTTGTAAATTGATCGAGCAAACAAATAATTCAAATTGAAACAAAACAAAAACATAAATGTTTAGGATTCTGCTATCAATCTGTTAAACATAAGTACGTGTATATGCATTCAAAAGTTGATCAATGTTTTATACATATCATTCTGTAAGTTAATGCACAAGAGAATATCAAGCTGTTCAGTGTTTGCTTCCTTGTATATCAAAAGCTAATAATTACTCGTTAGAAAAGTAGATTGACTAACCCGTGGTAAAAAGAAACCTGATTAAAATTTGTTGATAAAATCGCCTATAGTAGAAGTAAGCTTGAACATCCTAGAGACCTAGAGTATATGAAAATGAAATTGTCAGGAAGAAAAGTGTTGCGAAATAAATAATGTACATGTATATGACCCGGATATGACGTAGAATGATAATTTGCATAGGGTTAGTGGAAACTGTTTCTCATCACATGATGCGTAATGAGGTATTGTACAGGTAATTTTTAAGACGAAATTGATTGGTCACAATCCGTTCTATAATCCACAGTGAAACGATCGCTCAAAGTGTTATGCCAAAACAAGAAAATAAACTCAAAAAGTAGACTAATATAATGGTCTTACTTGACTCACAACAATTTTGGGGGAAATAAGTTCATTATGATCTTACTAGGATTGAAATAAAGTCATGTTTTCCTCGTGTTTTATGTTCTGGAATGCAAATTGTAAGACATTATAATGAAAGAGTAATGATTCGTAGTTAAATCCACCCTCTCTCTCAATCTGACCATTGTTGCAATTCATGTGATATTTTTTAATGAAAAAAATGTCCCTACTGGGATTCGAACCAGGGTTCCTGTCTCAACTTGCCAATACATCCAAACATACACACATATGTGGGTTGGTTTTTGTGTTGTGGGGTTGGCATGCGTGGGCGTGTGTGTGTGTGTGTGTGTGTGTGTGTGTGTGTGTGTAGATATGGCAGGAGAGATGTTCCTTAAACAAAACGCAGGTGGTGATAAATATTGGGAAGGTATTCTTTGTCCGATTTATCTCAAACTTTCACTAAAAAAATATCCTTTTCTGATTTTTCTTCTTTCGTCCAAGTCAGTTTTCTACGAAAGGGTTCATTTCCCTTTAAACAGATGATTGATGATACAGTAATAATGATGGTATTACAGTTTACTTTTCACCTTTTTATTCCTGTCTGGCCTCAGATATTTCATTTTATTGATAGTCATATTTATATTTTCCTGTAATTCTATTTAAATGTCAATTTTATGCGTTATAATTACCGTTAACTTAAACTAATACCAGTCCTAAAACTCCCTAGTTTTATAGTGTTGTCTTTTTAATGTATGTTTTAATTCAGTAAACCGTAACGCAATGCAATGAAATCAAACATATTCCCTCTTTTCGCTGCTACTCTTTCGTCCTTCATTGTCTCTGATTTGTACTAAGAAGTATGATATTGTTGTGACACAGCGTCCAGAGGAGCGCAAGCCACTATAGCGTGAGAGTAACCGGACACTTGGCAGTTGAAAGCGTAGAGTACCTCGGGGTGGTATTGTTGGTGGCCAGTTCGTGACTGTGCATAATATATGCGAAGAAGAAGAAGGTATATTTATGGCGCACATATAGATAGTCAGTAGAATTCATATTGTATGAACCATAGACCACTTGATGTATCAAACAATATTTTTTTATCAAAATCTTGATTTCCTAGTCATAGAATTGAATGGAATGCAGAAAGCTGCTGGCAAATGCTGAAAATGAAATTTTGATTCTACAATCAACTCCTAGTGATATCCGAGTCTCTCGGGGACGCTTGCATTAGTGATGAATAACATAATTATATATTTTTTCTCATAAATATTTATCCGTCACCAATAAATGCCTTATCGGGAAGATAATTCGCCCGAATCTCAATGAATATTAAGGATCCTACAATTCACAGAAAAAAATGTCATGATCATGATGAATATCACTAATAAGTTTATCCAAAGAAGAACAGTGCATTTTATCTAGAGGGGTTAGATAACCATACCTATGCTGTCCTCTTATAGCTTTCAGCTGCAGAAATCTTATTATTGATTTGTGCTCATTATAGCGGATACATAATATAAAACAACTAATTTTAATCAAATGACCTTGACAAACACTGTGTATATTTTAATATTACATCGTTTTGCTAAAGGAAACAGCTTAGCCATTTAGTATAATGGAAATGTCTTTTTATTGCCGGCATCCACCCTAAAATGAAAGAAGATGAAGGAGGCCAAGTTTGTTCATCATCAAACAGGCCAATTAATTATCATCTGTATACACCCTAATGACCCTACACAACTAGATTGTGTGATGCGGTCTTATCATCACTTACTAAATTTCATGTAATTTGGTCGTCGACTGTGTATGTGGATTAACATTTAGGCTCTGTGATCAAACCTCAAGTGACCCTTGCCACTATAATGGACCAATATTAACATTAAACAAAGTACATATGAGTACTACTATGTATTAAGTATTATTATTTGTAAGAGATCACTCTGGCAAAACAGAGGATTATTACTTTTGGTGTTCCATATATGGTAGTAGTAGTAGTAGTAGTAGTAGTAGTAGTAGTAGTAGTAGTAGTAGTAGTAGTAGTAGTAGTAGTAGTAGTCGTCGTCGTAGTAGTAGTCGTAGTAGACTTTATTGGATAACTCGTTTAGCACAAGGCTAATATGCCACGAGGTGTTGGTATTTTGTGTTATATAAATATTTAAAAGATGTTGGAATATTATGTTATGTATATATTATCTGTTATAATATAATATTTTCCTCTTTCTTTTTGGTTATTTTTTGTAATAGGTCTGTTATGCTTTGTAAATTGAAAATTGAGAATGATCCTGTATGCTTGGATTTTGAATCAATAAATGAATTTGAATTTATGTAAGAGATAAGACAAGCATTCAACTCGTAGATATTAGCCCCAGAGGGCATTAGACGAAATGAAAATTTAATGGAAATGTAAGTAGACTTCATATTAGGCTCATTGGGTTTACCGGAATCGTGATGAAAAGAATTGGGAAATTGACAAACTGGCATTGGACAAAATCTGGAACATACCTTATAATTCTCTTTGAAACACAACTACTTACACAACTAGTTAATTTAACAGGATAGAAAAATGAGAAATAAATGACAACACGATGATGTCGATCATGGGCGGCGATCACGGGGGAAGGGGGGACGCGTCCTCCCACCACCTCCCCCAGAAATTTCGAAGACTGTATAGTCGAGTTTCTCCCCCCCCCCCCCCCCCGTGGCAATAAATCGCCTCGCATGATTTTGATGAAGTTATGATAAAGAAACCCTAAAATACAAAATGAGGAAGATGTTTGATTGAATTTCACGAGACTTGCTAATGTCGTAGAAACTGAGATGGAGGGGCGTTGATTCAGGATACCCAGGCAAAGGATTTTGTTTTGACTCTAGTAAGTTTTGAATTCATATAACTGCTAATATAAACTAAAATGGTGGTTGAAACATGAGACATCAGGGGTAGAATGATTTCACCGGGGGATTAATATATATATATATATATATATATATCCAAAGGCATACAGTTCATATTAATTTGTTATGATTTTTTACGGCTACTACTCGTACCGTTTTCATGAGAGAACTAAATACAAACACAGGAATTCCACGAGACTGTGACCTTGCATGTAATCCTGTTTCTAAGATCTTTTCGACTGATTTTCAGCATGTATTTACAAGAGTTTAATAGCAGCTTTGAACAGCCATTTTGAAACGAATTCTCAGGGTACGTACATGTCTGTCGAAAAATTATGCGATCTATAGTAGTTTAAACCCTTCAGTAGTGATACTTGTTAACTCCTCCATCAACTTCTAAGTATGAATGGCAATTCAGGTAATTGCCCTAATGATGTCCATGATAGATAAATGAGAAAACTCATTATTATAATAGGGACGGTCTCGGGTAAATGGGTGAGTGCTTGACCAAATATCGGTATAGACATATAGCCTTTTATCAGTTTATCTCATATATAATTGTAACAGTAATAAGTCATTACTCAACAACACGATCTTAATCAAAGGTAAGTGTTCTGGACTTTCTCTTTCCGGCGTTGTATTCTCTATATAAAAGCATGTATATAATATTGAATGGCCTTGAGTGGAATGCAAGTGTATATCAGGAGCTATGAGCATAGTCGGCACGACGATTGAAATATTTTCAAAGCGAGTTTTATACCTTGTGTCCCAGGAAAGAAAAGTCATTCAACATTATTATTAATAATTGTACGAAAGATATGATAACAAAAACACAAATTGTATAAATTCTCTCTCTTTCTCTTCCACCCCTGCTCTCTCTCTCTCTCTCTCCATTTCTTTCCCCCTTCTCTCCCCTTCTTTTCTCCCTTAAATTTTGTATTTTAAACAAAATCTCTTACCTCTCTCTACGTACATGTATGTACCCCCTCTTTATTTGAATTTCTCTGTATTTTCTTCCAAACATTCCAGTGGTAGAACAAAGCAACTTCATGGGGTAAAATAAAGTTTTTCAAATGAATGGAATATCGTAGAGATTTAAAGGATGAAGGTTTCTATCATCACAGTTGAAGTATATATTTATACTGGCTGACCTCACTAACGACCAAGCCATTGGTACAGGACCCTTAGAATAATGTCAAACATAATTGGAAGCACTATTGAGTTATGCCATTTACGTCATACAATAGACGCATAAATGCGCATGCAATCTGCATCCGTAGCAGGGGATGTGCTGTGTAATATTCAACGTCTCTATTTCGTTGTTCATTTCGATTCCTAATACCTATGCGTAAACGAAATATTGCCAAAAGAATAAGAAAACATAAATGTCATGTTTTCTCCAACAAAATATTAGATTTGCCTGAAAATTCCATTGTTACATTGTTTTTTTCTTTCTTATTTTTGGTAGGTAGGACTATTGTATGAACCGAGGGAATGAGTGTTGCAGCTCCCATAAGATTTCTAACCTTATAATGTCCGGGCAACCATAACTCATATTCTGGCAGCGAGACGGTGTCGTAATATTTCATATCGTTTTAGTATAATTCATTGAAGAATTCTGATCAGCTGATTGAGGAGCTACAAATATATGCAGATTTACCAACATGATAAAGTCCTTCATAAATTCTGGTCACTTAGTGAATTTCGGAAATTCGAAAACTTGTAATCGGACATGACACGAGATCCCTGCTAAAATTGTGTTCATTCGCTCCTGGAAGGCCAAATTTTGTATGTATAAATAACCGATTTGTTTCGGCTTTTCTTTTTTAATATAAATAAAAACATTCCATTCACCTGTATTTATTTGAATTTGTATTCCATTTTCAAATCAAAATCTTTAATATCTTTATGTAATGGATTTTAGTTATGAATATAAATCTCTAATGTCTTTATGCAATATCATTTTTTTAACGAATTAGATTAGATCTCTTTTTTTACTCGAAGCTATTTTTACTTACATTACTACTCACCTTGCTCCATCTTATTACATTCAAATCTATTTACAACGACTCTTGTTGATTCTGGAATATTTCGAACATAATAGTTCAGCACAAGTTGCAATGTCCGTCTTTCCCGAATCACAGTCTTTACCAAGCCTTATCACTCACTCGACTCCCCAAATGCAATTTTAATGTATTACAGCATGCGGCCGAATATTATCTCTGCATACCACTTATTAATACATGTAGTATCAAATAAGAATAAGAATAAGAATAAGAATAAGATTAAGATTAAGATTAAGAATAAGAATAAGAATAAGAATAAGAATAAGAATAAGAATAAGAATAAGAATAAGTTTAAGAATAAGAATAAGAATAAGAATACGAATAAGAATAAGGATAATAATAAGATTAAGAATAAGGAATAAGGAATAAGGAATAAGGAATAAGGAATAAGGAATAAGAATAAGAATTAGAATAAGAATATAAGAATATAAGAATATAAGAATAAGAATAATAACAATATTCTGGAATGGTATAGCACCTAATACATCTACGATGTCTCTAAGCGCTTTACAGACATAATTATTATTACCCCGGTCATCGGATTCATGTCTTGCTCGCACACAATGTATGCACCATCTCCACTCTCTGAGGAGCATTCCAACTAGACGCCTTTTTACAGACTCTCACAATGCTGATCAAACCACAGCTTATTAATTTTCTTCTCATACGTATATTGTATACCAGATAGGATATATTCTGGTTTTTCTATACTGTGTAAAAGGATTCGAAATGCGACCATCCATTGCCTGCGATTTTGGCAAGAGACTTAGGCATCTCCCCCCCCCCCCCCCGAGATATTTTGCCCGTGCACAATACACTAAAGCGATGTACAGCAAATAGTCTTCTGCATATGGTAAAAGCATATTGAGTAGAATGCGACCATAATTATAATAAGAGGAACTCACACAAATTTCATAGCATATATTTTAAAACAGCACTATGGCAAAAAGTATAAGATACCGAAGGCATGTCCTCTGAAATGGGTTACGCAATGACATTAAAAATTTCTGCATTACTCCAAAGTTTTAAAAGGAATTAAAGAAAAAAAATTATTGTTAAAAATGCAATTGTATTTTTAGTGCCATAACATTAGTATTGTAAAAGACCCTTCCCCTTCCCTTTACAATTTTATATTTATATGATAATTCGGGGGATAACCCCGACAAGCCAGTTATCCCCCTCCAAGCACTAGATTATTAACCGTTCTGACCCAGCTAGGTTTTTGAAATATTGGCATAAATTGTCTTTAAGAGCAAAATCTTGATCTACTTTATCTCATTTTTTTCCCATCAACATATAAGAGTTTTTATTACATGTTGTTGTAGTTGTACAGATACTATACATTGGCGACAGTTGACTTAGACCTGGGATGGGTACAGCATCACCCTAATCCTCTTGCCGATTGCCTGGCCTGGGAAGTTGCTCTTGAACTTGGCCCTGCATCCACCACTCTTACCGTGCGTCTTGATGATCTTACCGCAGATCACACGGGTGTTGGTTGGCTTGTCCTTGCCTGGACACTTCGTCTTGTTTTTGCATTTGTAGACGTAGGCACATTTCTTGCCGAGATACCAGGTGGCTTCCCTTCTGCTTTCCACTCCCTATAGCTTGAGGAGGGCCTGGTTCTCATGCTGATTGCGGAGACCTCTCCTGTAACCCGTGAAAACTGCCCTGCAGTACAGCCTTTTGGACGCTACCATCTTGCTAGCTCCAACCACCAACTCACTTCTGTCGAGAAATAAGGGGAAAAGGAAATTTATCTCATTCTTAGAATTGGCATAAAATAACTCCCCAGAAAATAAACTTCACAAGGAGTCAACCTCCTTCTATTTTCGGAAGACAAACATAGCAATTTTTTTAGTCCAAACACATAGTTAAACACTCAAACCGAAGACAAACATAGCAATTTTAACTCCAAACACATAGTTAAACCCTAAAACGAAAGACAAACATTGCAGTTTTTAGTCAAAACATATAGTTCAACACTCAAACAGAAGACAAACAGCAATTTTTAGTCCAAACACATAGTTCAACAATCAAACGGAAGACCAACATAGCAATTTTTAGTCCAAACACATAGTTCAACACTCAATTTGTTAATCGATTTTTGCCATCCACAGCACGGAAGGGGTTAATTACTTTTTCCGTTTTATCAACGCTTGTATGTTTGTTTCTCTTTGTAGTTTTTTCTTTTGATTCTATCAAATGTAAATTGTCTTTCGAATTTTGTATATTTCGTATAGGTCGTTTTACTACTGTGTGAGTCAAAAAAAAAAAGTTTACACTTAGAAAATTGCTATTTTGTTTAAAACTCAGTTATGAACGCAAAATTATTATAAATATTTTGAAAAAGTATCTTATCCCGCATCATTTGGTACCATTTTTGTGTGGTATATGTTTACGCTTGGATGAACAGGGGGCATTGTTTGCGAGAGTGTAAAAATCAACTTGGTGCTTCAAAGTGTTTAACGATCACGATATGCTGAGGATGTTAATTGTTCCTCAACATCCAAAAGTCCATCTTGAAAATAATATGCGTAGATGTGTTCCTCATGTGTGTGAGGGTGTTCTGGGAAGTCACATGCAATGCACCTCATTTCATACATTTATTTTATCCCCTCACTTAATACTTTGGCGCAAGTCGATTTTTACACTCACGCAAACAATGCCTCCTGGGGCCGGTTGCACAAAACTTGCCTTTGAACACAACTCGGGAAAATCAAACGCAACTTTATTTTTAGCCAATGAGAAGTGCGCATTAAAGGACTTGCGTTTGATTTTTAGGAGTTGCGATCAAACGCAAGGTTTGTACAACGGGTCCCTGGGCCCTCTTGCATAAAAAGTTGCGATTACACGCAACTCAAAAAATTTAACGCAAGTCCCAAGTACGCGATCCTGATTGGTGGAAAATCAAGTTGCGTTTAATTTTTTTGAGTTGCGTTTAATTGCAAGAGGGCCCATCCAAGCGTGAACATATACCACCTAAATATGGTACCAAATGACGCAAGGTAAAATACTTTTTCAAAACATGTATAATAATGTTTCATTTAAACCCAAGTTTTAAAAATGAATAGCAACATTCTAAGTGTAAACTTGTTTTTGACTCACACTGTAGTACTGGAAAATAAATAAATAAAAATAAATAAATGTAATAAAAATAAATGACATGAAATTCTCATAAATATGATTCTCATGATAAATATTGCTAAAAGAAAATAAGACCAGATATGTATAAGAAATAAATTGATAGAAGAAAAGTGCAAGAAGAGAAAATAAAATGAGCACATTACTTATGTGAGTATTTTTTTTCATCCTTCAGGGGGCGTCTAATCATGAATTTTGAGCTGAAAAGGAAAATCTCTTTTTGGTATATCGCTTGGCCTAAAATAGCAGCTGTGAATGATTTAGGCAAAGGGACAACTCACGCTCGTCCTCCTTCCTATCATTTTTGTTACTTTTTCCCACAATTTCATGTACTCCTCTACTTCTTTTAATTTCTGGTTCACGGACCCTTCTTTTCTCACAGTTGTCTTAAATGCATGATAAAGGAAACAAATCAAGATCCAAATGATTTTTTGATATATTCCGTTTTCAGATGCCATGATTTCTATGAAATCTTTTAGAGCATATATGCAAAGCTTAATATAAAGTATTTTATTGACTATATTCATTCAGTACTGTTGACAAATACATTGTCATGATTTCATAGGCGTATGGGCACATTCCTGAGAGGGGGCTAGAGCCTCTTGCCCAAATATCAGCTTTCTTATTTTCTAAATTGTGGTCGCTTCACTTGCCCAAAATGACGTTCTGTTACGTTACGGTAAAAACAAAACAACCCCCCCCCCCAAAAAAAAAAAAAAAAACAAAAAAAAAACAACGTTATTTCGTCATCCAAATGCACCAGATATGGAAATTGATATGTTCGGGCACCTAGCTGCCCTGATTCTATTATATGGCTGCACCCTGTAGAATGCATCATGTCATCCTTATTATCATTGTACAAGCAATTTTTTAAAAAGTGCAGAAGATGTTCTAATTGCTGACATGATTAGTTCCTCTATGGCCGCGACAACTGCTAAATAAACAATCTTCCCAACGGGTTCTAGGCTCAAAGCGGTGCAACGTACACTGTAAAGAAAATTGCCGTTTTTTTCACAGGAAATTTCCTGGCAGTCAGGATGCCGGGAAAGCCCGTTTTTCCACAGTCCATTTAAAATAACAGATTTCCGTTTTTTAGTTAAATAGTAGAAACTTTAATTTCTAACAGGAAAATCTATGTAAATTAAAACGGAACCATGGAAACGATTTGTAATTTAACAGGGCAACTTGTTAGAATATGAGAAAATGTTTTTTTAACAGTGTTTTATGTCGGACGATTGTAAATATGCTGATTTCCGGTAAACCAACAAACTTGCTGTTGTTTTACAGGAAAAAGAATGTAAAATTGAAATAACGGCAATAACTTGTAGACCCAAGGGTCAGAACGTTTGTAGTTTTACAGTTATTTTTTACAGTGTAACCTATCCTGCTTTGACTTTTCTATTCTCTATCTTAATCTGTCCTATCCTAGGCCTATCCTATCCAGTTAGTTCAATCTAGTGCAATCTCTTATATACCCCTTATAGTTTTTTATGCCTTTGGTGACAGTTGGTAAATCGGGCAACCCCAAACCATACTCTACTAAAAATTCACGAATATTCATATGAGTGTTTTCCCCAATATTTGGTAATTTAACAAGGTAACCTGTTAAAATATGAGAATATGTTTTTTTTAACAGTGTTTTATGTCAGGCGAAAAGGCGATATATATGCTGATTTCCGGTAAACCAACATACTTGCTGTTGTTTTACAGGAAAAAGACTGTAAAATTCTTATAACGGCATTAACTTGTAATTTCAAGGGCCAGAAAACCTGCAGTTTTACAGTTATTTTTACAGTGTAGCACAGGGGCGCAAATCCATTTTGAAATTCGGGGGGACATTCGCCTCCAAAATTCTCTGACAAAAAAAAAAAAAAAAATAATAATAATAATAAAAAAAGGTTATTCAACAAGGTAAGGTGGACATTCGCTTCCAAAATTCTCTGACAAGCAAAAAAAAAAAAGAAGGTTATTCAACAAGAGGTGGGGGGGGGGGGACATTCGCCTCCAAAATTCTCTGACAAGCAAAAGAAAAAAAGATTATTCAAAACGGTTGGGGGGGGGGGACATTCGCCTATCTTTATAAAAAAAAAGGGTGGGGGGACATGTCCCCCTGTCCCACCCCCCCCCCTGGATTTGCGCCCATGGTGTAGCATGATGTCTTTCCTTTTGATTCCTTATGTTACTCGAGCCATACAGATGAGGCCGGTTGCAAGCAGGGAGCATACTCATGGGTTTTGGTAGATTCAAATATGCTTTGCTGAGCCTGTTTTCCGTCAAATCATTTATATCTGATAAAATTTGTTGTTGGCACAAATCTTACTATTTTCAGAGAGGGGTCTGTAAAGACATTTTCCTTTCCAATTGACTCATCTATTTATGTTTCTTTATTATGCCAGAGTTTCTCTTATAATTATACAAAAATACACAACAACCAACTTTGTTCCCTTTTTTTGGAACTGTTTTTAATATTTTTGACATGGCGTTGTTTATTATGTTCCTGAAGTAAATCTTGAACCTTGAATGAAGATACACAGATACAACAAGTACAAAAAATTAATTGCAAATGCTTACATATTAACGGAAACTAAGATATTTCAGAGTATTTTGTCCCTTGCAAAGTTAAATGCTTTATAAAATTTTAAAGGATTTCTTCAGTTAATACAAAAGAGAGAGATTGGTTTTTAGCTGAAAGGTTCCGGATTCCAAATCAAGTGTCAATGCCCTATTATCACACGCAAGTTAAACCGACGGAAACCGACACCTGATCGTCAAAAGACAGACCGAACGAAAAATTTCATTACCCAAAACATGCCAAATGGCCAAGAATCGGTCGGTTTGGACTCGGTCATTTTGGACTCGGTCGTTTGGACTCGGTCATTTTGGACTCGGTCGTTTGGACTCGGTCATTTTGGACTCGGTCGTTTGGACTCCGTCAGTTTGGACTCGGTCGTTTGGACTCGGTCATTTTGGACTCGGTTAGTTTGGCGGTGTGACTGAGGTATATTCCTCTATTACTGTCTAGGCCATAGGTCTAGGCCTGGCCGGACTTACTGTCGAAGTCGACTAGTTGCTTATTTTCAAAACATACCGTCGATTTCTCGAAGTCGGGAAAAGTAAAATACCTCATCTTCAAAGTAATGATAATTTCTTGCGATGGGTAGTAAGAATGTCATGTTTTGAAAATGAAAGAGTAGAATCCTTAATGAAATGTCAAACCTTTTTTGTTAGATTCTACACTTATCTCAGAAAGAAAACTAGAGGGGCCGTCAAAGGCGGCAGACCCACGCCTTGGCGGTGCTACAGAGTAGTTGCAATACTATACTATGGGGTCAAAACTGAAATCTACATTGGGTGATTTCACGCTCGGTGTTGGTGTTTGTGGTTAGTGTTTATTTTGCCGCGAAATCATGATCTAACACCGACTATGAAATGAGAAAAAAAAATCAGTCGGTGTTAGGTGTTGACCTCTGATTTTCTGACGTAGTTCCGGTTGCCGGTGTTTAATTTTTGTCAGATATTGTCTGCTGAACCAAGCTCGGCAGCCGGTGTTTAATTTCATGTACAAAATTCCGTTCACTAACACTATACCCTAGGGCCTGGGTTCTTAATTATTTTGTGAGGAGGGCAAGAAATATTCTTGAAATTACGTCGCGGGCCACAGAGTATTATATATACATACAAAGACGCATGGGACTCACAACTCTTGCCCGAATACATTGTGTATTAGCTTTCTGTTTTTTTTATTATTATTATTATTATTATTCAGCGAGCGAGCGAAGCTTGCGAGCAAAAAAAATTGACACTTTAGAATTGTGAAAATGTAATTTCAAATGTGCTAATTTAGATAAGATATAAAAATTACAAAGAGACCATTTCACTGCCCCAAAATGAGATGGTTGGTGCCCGAATGCAGGAATTATTTTTATATTCTCGGGGGAGAGGGCTCCAGGCCCCATCCCCCGCCACAGACGTTAATGCATACATACCCGAATGACTCATCTAAGGACGGTTAAACGATTTTAGAATACACCCTCCTTATATTTTTCTTTGTTTGATTAAAAAAAAAAAAAAACCCGAAGTATAATATGTGGTAGGGCAGGGAACAGATAAATATGATACGCTATTTGCAAGCGAGCAAAAAATTTGATACTTTTATTCTTACCAATAGTTAGGATGATATATTATGTATCAACATAGTTCTTAAAACAAGATTTTTTTTCTTCTTACTCAGATATTTTGGCGGGCCGCATGAAATCGTTTCGCAGGCCACAAGTGGCCCGTGGGCCGCACTTTAAGAACAGGGGCCCTAGGGATTAAGAAATTTTCATTTCACGTTCGGTGTTGGTGCTGGTGTTGCTACTTGTATGCTAGATACGGGAAATTTGGGGGATTAGCCGTGAGAAATAAAGACAGTAGGCATCATTCGAAGTGTAATTTTACAGGTGTTATGAGGTAGTATGTTCATATAGGTCTGAAATTAAATCTAGGCCAACATTTAGTCCAACGTTCGATCTAGAGCACACGGAAAGGAACTAGATCTACCTTTGCCTTTTAAAGGGGCGGAATGAGTGAATAAAAAATCCTACCTAGTTTTTTTTCCAGATAGATTTGATAAATATGATGTTCGATATTCCGTAGTAAAAGACCCAGAGAATCCACATTATTAACTAGGATGAGTTCTAAATCAACAATCACAATGCAAAAGTAATGAAACTTCACGGCTAATCTGAGCCGATGCCCGAAATTTGGCCGTTTGCCATGTACGCGCTGGGCCGTCCGATCCGGCGTCTAGCTGCATTAGCTACCGCAGCATTTTCTGTGCAAGTGAGAAACTCGAGAGAAATTAAATCTAAACTTACTGTTCCTATCAATACTATCCATTTCTGTGAAGTTTCTTACCGGTCTCTAGATCAAATAAGGATTGCTTTTAGAATCACCGGACTACTCGGGCAATTTTACGATATTCTAGACTAATAATTCAGTAGTTAAAAACATTTTTTTCTTCTTCGTTGAGAATGGTGCTGACGCCATTACCAGTGTTAAGCTATCGATGCGCTTTGTTGGGATATCGGTATCGGCTCCTTAAATCTGATACGTGCGAAACGGTGATCTTTACATAATATATACTATAGAGTCAAAACTAGAAGGTCACACAGAATTTGCAGGGATCAACCATGCAATCATCACCAAAATCTAATCGATTCTTTCCTGTCACTATCCAAACAATCCCCGAAAATTTGGTGCAAATCCGTTCACCCGTTCTCTAGTTATCTTGTACACAAACAAACAAACAAAAAAAACAAACAAACAAACAAACAAACATACAAACATACGGAACCCTTTACATAACCCTGCCGATTTTATCGGCGTGGGTAATAAATCATTTTAAAGCCTGTTTAATTGATTATCACAGAGTATCGGCTACAACTGTAAAAAAAAAAAAAAAAAAAAAAAAAAAAAAAGGGCTACCATTTTATGATTTCTATACGACTGTCAGACTGCCCTTTCTTGGCATAAAGCTGAGTCCTGGACACATGTTGTTATTGTCTGGGTGTGTCAAATAGTCGCCATGCTACGACTGACAAACTTGCTCAAATAATTATGTGTCCATCCGTTAATATGACTTGTTCACGTAATTTGTTCCAAGGGAAATTCCGAAAGATTTTTTTTTTTTTTTTTTTTTTTTGGTGACATAAAAATATAGGCAGACAGCATTTTGTTCGTTCGGGGGGAGAGAGAGAGAGAGAGAGAGAAAGAGAGAAAGAGAGAGAAAGAGAAGGAGAGATAGAAAGAGAGAAAGAGAGAGGGAGAGAGAAAGAGAGAAAGAGTGAGAAAGGGAGAAAGAGCAAGAGAGCAGTCGAATCGGTATCAATAAATCTCAGCAGTGTAACAACTGTCGTTATAGCAAATATCTCGTTGATATTCACTAGAAATTGTGAACATAACTTCACTGAAGCTGCATCTGCGCTCCACAGGACTCTGTAAATTGAAGTATGTATGTTTGTAATGTCTGGTATCAAGAAGATGGAACCCGTCATGACGGTATTCAGCATGTCACATTCTTTACATTCTATTCTGTCTCAAACAACATTAACATACTCAATTGTTGTCACATTTATACTACCAGCATGACAGTATTATTTTAATGTTTTAATGTAACAAATACTTGAATGAATTGTATATATATATATATATATATATATATATATATATGTATGTGTGTGTATGTGTGTGTGTGTGTGTGTGTGCGCGTGTGTGTGTGTGTGTGGTGTGTAATAGAATATACAACAGCTTTGGCAACTCTCGTGAAAATAAATACAAGGGAGGCAGCTCTGGTGAACTTTGATTTAAGCTATACGCAACCGTTATTCTCTCATTTTCTTTCACATTATATATAAATACATGTATATAAAGTGTGATTCAATAAAAAGGAAACTCATATTCAAGCCCCAATATTTAAAAAACCACGTGAAATCGCTGAAATGTATTATAATTGTATGATGGGCTGCTCACCAAAATACAATCATGGATGACTAAGCACTGGCCATTTTCAAAAAGCTTGTCAGAATCGTCTTTGCCCAAGTTTGGGCTAAATGGTGTTCAAGAGTTACTTTCATTATTTGTGAGTGCATTCAACTGGAATTAAGATCATTCAGCCAACCTTGGGTTGACAGTTCATTTCATTCAAAACTTGGGCAGAGGTAAAATTGGACATGCATCAGAAAAAATGTTACTGTTCAGCAGTCCATTTTCGGATTTTATTGATCAATGTGTCAAATTATAGGAAACATGATAGGATACAATATGAGTATCATTGATTAAATCTGTATACACTGATTGCGACGCCATTTTGGTTGAATCTGGGTTTCCTTTTTATTGACTCACACGGTATATAGCGGGAGAAGTATGGATGTGTGTACCGTCTGGTTGAACCGTGTTAAATTGAGATATGTGAACAGATATATATGGGTATACATGTACTATACAAGAATGTGTCTTCTCGAACAATATCAGTGTGAAAACGCACACTATATCGTTATTTGTGTCGCTTTTTGTAATCGCTTCATCCTCACCAGTCCTGACAATATGCCAACATACTAAATGGCAACTATATACAACCCAAGAATACGATGCGTCCTTTTATAAATTAATCAGTTACTGTGACATGAATTAATAACACCCAAAGATCAGTAGATGTATGGTATCTGAATGGAACTTACCCATCCCCCTCCCCCCCCCCCTCTCTCTCTCTCTCTCTCTCTCTCTCGCTCTCGCTCTCCAATAGGAGGACTAAGTATTGAGATCTGAAATTTTGTTAGATTGTTAGATTCTTCATTTGGACAAGAAAAAAAAAATGCGCTCTCCTATTTTTTTACCATTACACTCGAGGTTTGCTCTGATTCTGTTATTTCTACACGCCCAAAAGACTTTAGACTAATTTTGATTCCTGAGGATTTAAACAATCA
This sequence comes from Heliocidaris tuberculata, assembly GCA_025618425.1. Lineage (NCBI taxonomy): Eukaryota > Metazoa > Echinodermata > Echinoidea > Camarodonta > Echinometridae > Heliocidaris > Heliocidaris tuberculata. Next base: position 975,855 of record CM046835.1, on the reverse strand, counting down.
TGTAAAATCTTTCAGACTGAGGTTTCTAGTAGTCTTATATCAAAGGTAAAACTCTAAATGTTGGGTTATTTTAGGTCCGTCAGTAGCCGAAAAGACCCAATCAGCTTTGAATGAAAGTGAAGTTAGACAAGTATAGTGTTCTTCGGTCAAGCCTGCCAATCTTGGCACAGACTCCACATGCTTGAGTTAATCAGGAACGTATTATGTTAGAGGAGTAATCCTTAACATGGGAGATTTGTAATCAAGTAATAAATGTGCCATCTTTGGTAATCCATTTAATCCATACATTAATTCCATTGTTTGATCAATATGGGAAAAACAGAAGTATACCGACTATTAAGATACTTGATGAAAACATATTGTCAGATCATTATAACGATACCAGACAGGAATCGACCATAACTGGTGATTGGTCGAAATAAATAAATAAATCATTGTGAGATATATTTCGAGGAATGTCTATGGAAATGCACTCTTGGGAAAAGAGTAGGGAGAAACCCAGGTGTAGAGGCAGACCTGCATGTCCCAATCAGTTAAATCGAGAGGAGCGACCTGTAAGTCACAGTGATTAAGGCACAGGTGACGCCAAATAATAATAAATAATAAATCATAATAATAATAATGATAGTAATAATAATGATGATGATAATAATAATAATAATAATAATAATAATAATAATAATAATAACTATATTAAAAGTAATAATAACAATAATGATAATAATAATAATAATAATAATAATAATAAATAATAATAATAATAATAATAATAATAATAATAATAATAATAATAATAATAATAATAATAATAATAATAAATAATAATATAATAAATGATTACTTACTTCATGATTTTATTTTCATTTTCAAACTGCACATTCTCCGCTCTCCGCAATTCTTGAAGTACATAATAATAATAATAATTATAACATTTATATAGCGCTTTATACTGGTGTTTCAAAGCGCACAGTATTCTTGCTATTAATAGAGTAACCTGAATTATTATTCAATCAAATTGAATTAATATTCATATTTGAGGGGGAAAAAAAAAAAAAAAAAAAAAAAAAAAAAAAAAGGAAAATGATGTGCACCTCCATAAGTGTAGACCAACCCACAGCTGAGTGGAGAAAACTAAGCATTAAAAAGATGGGTTTTGAGTAAAGTCTTAAATTGTTCAAGGGAGTTGGCATTGTGGATATATGAGGGTAATCGATTCCAAAGGCATGGGGCAATTACAGAAAAGGCTCGATCACCATAATTGGTATTAGTTCGGGGTCCGCGGGTAAGCTGCAAGGTTGTTGAAGAACGAAGAGGTCGGAGAGAACTAGAGGAGCGAAGGGAGATGAGATCAGAAAGATATACAGGAGACAGGCCATTAATAATCTTATAGGTTATTAGAAGAATTTTGAAAATGATGCGCTGGCGTATTGGAAGCCAGTGCAATGAGCGAAGAATTGGTGTTATATGTTCACATTTTTTTGACAGGGTAACAAGCCTTGCAGCAGTATTCTGAATTCTTTGTAGTGGACGAAGATGGGATTGTGGGATTCCGGAAAAGGTAGAGTTGCAGTAATCAAGATGAGCAGATACAAAGGCATGGGTTAGTTTAGCAGCTGTGGGTTGGTCGAGTAGCTTCCTAATTTTTCCTATCTTGTGAATACCAAATGAAGCAGACCTGCAGACATTTTTGATGTGTTGTTGGAAAGTGAGATTCCTATCCACTGTGACCCCAAGGTCCCGTACCCAATCATTACACTTTAGAGTGCTGGTGTTTCTGTTATCTGAACCGAATAACATTGGAAATGATTCTGTTTTTCTGTGTTTTGAGAACAAGTGGATCATTTCTGATTTCGTTTCATTAAGACAAAGCTTATTATCATGCGACCAGGCTTTTACATTTCATTCTTGTCTCTTACACAAATATATGCATGGACAGTCGCTTCGAAATCAGCCCTCATTATATTTTTGTGTAGGCTACGTTTGGTATTCGCACCTCTTACTCAAATTTCGATCGATATGTGCACCTTGCTGACACCATACCTCGCTTTGTTTGCGATTGTCCATCGCTAGATACCGTCATGTCGATTCGAAGTTTTTCTCTGCATTATTCAATGCAATGTTCAATTTGAAATTTAGAAATCCTTAACTCTAATGTTGACAGATCTTATTTCATTTGCTCTCCTTTACTTTAAAAGAAGCTTTTAACAGAAAGAAAAAAATTAGTAGGCCTACACGTAGTACATGTATATATTGCTTTAACTGGCATTTTCTTCTACTTGGTCCGGTAAAAATGAAAAACATTTTTAACAAAATCTATTCTCCATTCATTTGTTCTCATGTACACTTTGCGAGGCGGTGAAAAATGATTGATTGTATCATGAATGGTGATTGGTGGAAAAATACAGGGCAAATCAACCTAAAGCTAAAAAGTCTGAATTAGAGACAAGTCTTCCTCAGAGCACTGATAGGATCTTCTCTAATCAGATTAGCGAGATCAATTTACAGGTTGCTATGACAATATTGAGTAGCAGAATGAAACCATGTACAGTTGATGCTTTTTCTTCTTATCAGCTTATCATGACGGCATACTATCTTGAGGAAGAGAATACAAGATGTACTATAATGTTCGCTTCTTCTACATCAGCTTAATACAGTATACGATGTTGAGGAAGAGAATACACGATGTACTATAATGTCCGCTTCTTCTACATCAGCTTAATACAGTATACGATGTTGAGGAAGAGAATACACGATGTACTATAATGTCCGCTTCTTCTACATCAGCTTAATACAGTATACGATGTTGAGGAAGAGAATACACGATGTACTATAATGTCCGCTTCTTCTACATCAGCTTAATACAGTATACGATGTTGAGGAAGAGAATACACGATGTACTATAATGTCCGCTTCTTCTACATCAGCTTAATACAGTATACGATGTTGAGGAAGAGAATACACGATGTACTATAATGTCCGCTTCTTCTACATCAGCTTAATACAGTATACGATGTTGAGGAAGAGAATACACGATGTACTATAATATCCGCTTCTTCTACATCAGCTTTATGACAACGTACGATGTTAAGTAACGGAATACACGATGTACTGCAATGTCCGCTTCTTCTACATCAACTTTATGACAGTATACGATGTTGAGGAAGAGAATACACGGTGTACTATAATGTCCGCTTCTTCTACATCAGCTTTATGACAGTATACGATGTTGAGGAAGAGAATACACGGTGTACTATAATGTCCGCTTCTTCTACATCAGCTTAATACAGTATACGATGTTGAGGAAGAGAATACACGGTGTACTATAATGTCCGCTTCTTCTACATCAGCTTTTGACAGTATACGATGTTGAGCAAGAGAATACACGATGTACTATAATGTCCGCTTCTTCTACATCAGCTTATGGTGACAGTACGATGTTGAGCAAGAGAATGCAGGATGTACCTTAATGATCGCTTCTTGGTCGTTGCTTGGTCCATTACTTTTTACTCTTTATATATTAAACGACATCTTCAAATCAACAGCAACATTAACTTTTGTTCTTTATGCCAATGACACGAATATTTTATGTAGCGGATCTAATCTTACCTCACTGTGCAGTTATGTTAATCAACAGCTAAGCCTTGTACATGTTGTATGCGAGTGGTTTAAGGCTAATAAACTATATGATCTTTCACAACAATAAAAACATTGATTTAGACAACATTTCCATATATCTCGACAACATACTACTATCTAGAGTTGAAAACACACAATTTCTTAGTGTGCGCATTGACAGTTCTATGTCTTGGGGGAAAAAAATTCTTGAAACAGAAAACAAAATCTCTAAAAACAGCATCATTTCTAGACTGCGGCACATTTTACCAAACAACATCCTCCGTATGTTTTACAATTCTCTTATTCTACCATATCTGTCATACTGCAACCTAGCCTGTGGGAACTCTACAACCTCTAAATTGCACAAACTGATCACTCTACAAAAGAAAATAATTCGTATAACTACAGGTACTGCTCCCCGGTGTCACGTCGACCATTTGTTCAAACAATTTAACATACTAAAATTTACCGATATAAATAAACATCAACAAAGCATTTTTATGTACAGATGTACAAACAATTTATTCCCTGACGAATTTTGTAACCTCTTTCAATTAAATTCTACTATTCAAAAATACGAAACCAGACACGCAAATCACATCCATCTGCACAAGCACAGAACCCTACTATTCCAACATAATATCCGGTACTCAGGACCCAAGCTGTGGAACGTTATCCCTGACACAGTAAAATACTCCGCATCTCTTGCCAGCTTCTCAAGAAGGATGAAAAAATATTTCACTTCATCTTACAAATAATATGGTTTAAGACACTTCCCACCCCCCAAAATTGTGTCTATTCTCTCCCTTTCTTCTCTCTGCCTCTTCGTGAATATTTCTCTTTTCCGTACTCCTTTCGTGTTGCTCCTCCATTCTCTCCCCCCCCCCCTCTTTTTCCTCTTTCCCCTCTTTTTTTTTTAATCTCTCTTTTTTCCCTCCAATCAAGCTCAGCGGTCTTTTTCTTTTTTGTATGTAGTTATTTTCTTTTTATATATTTATTATGTAATATTATGTATTATGTACTAAGGGCACCCTCGCCCCAAGATTTTGCTTTTAGAGGTGTGTCCTCCAACTATGTATGTACCACATTAATGTATATTTTGTCATATTTTTAGTTAAAAATACATGTACATTATTTTTGCTCATTTATTACTTTGTATATTGAAAAGTTGGAAATAAAGGTCTTTAACTTGAAATTGAAATTCTACATTAGCTTAAAGGGGGTACCCAATGCTGAAACAATGTTAGTTCATTTAAAAGATCATGATTTTATTAGAAGAAAATCATCTGCCTTAAATTTTTTTTAAAATTCGTGTTGCCAGAAAATCCCCGAAATATGGTAAGATTTCAGGATATTTTGGCCCCTCAGCTGTGTCCCAATTTCAGCTAGGTAACCACAATGACGTCAAAGTGGTTACCTTGTCGCGCAATTATAGCAAAATGCGCGCAAGGTGTAATGCATTTTGTACAGTCTAGCGCGCAACACATCTGCAATACGCGAACCTGGGTAACCACTTTGACGTCATTGTGGTTACCTAGCTGAAATTGGGACACAGCTGAGGGGCCAAAATATCCTGAAGTCTTACCATATTTAGGGGATTTTTCTGGCAACACGAATTTTTAAAAAACTTAAGGCAGATGATTTTCTGCTAATAAAATCATGATCTTTTAAATGAACTAACATTGTTTCAGCATTGGGTACCCCCTTTAACATGATAGTATACGACGTTGAGCAAGAGAATACAAGATGTACTATAATGTTCGCTTCTTATACATAAAACTAAATATGACAGTATACGATGTTGAGGAAGAAAATACATGATTTACTATAATGTTCGCTTCTTCTATATCAGCGTAACATGATAGTAAACGATGTTAAGCAATAGCCTACACGATGTACTATAATGTTCGCCTTTTCTACAGAATACACGCTGTACTATATATGTTCGCTTCTACTACATCAGCTTATAATGACAGTATACGATGTTTAGCAAGAAAATGACAATATTGAGCAGCAGAATGAAACGATGTACAGTTGATGCTTGCTTCTTCTTATCAGCTTATCATAACGGCATACTATCTTGAGGAAGAGAATACACGATGTACTATAATGTTCGTTTCTTCTACATCAGCTTTATGACAGTATACGATGTTGACCAAGAGAATACACGATGTACTATAATGTCCGCTTCTTCTACATCAGCTTTATGACAACGTACGATGTTAAGTAACGGAATACACGATGTACTGCAATGTCCGCTTCTTCTACATCAGTTTATGACAATATACGATGTTCATTAAGAGAATACACCGTGTACTATAATGCCCACTTCTTCTACATCAGCTTAACATGATAGTGCATGCGTTTGAGCAATTCAAATGTTTATTTGAATTGAATTGAATTGAGAACACACGATGTAGAGACTCCAACTCTCCCGCTTTTGGCGGGAGATCTCCGGCTTTGAGGCCATTTTCACAAAATCTCCCGCTCTCCCGCTTGAGTTTGAATTTCTCCCGCTCTAGATGTGTGTCTCCCAACTACCTCTTTTTAAAACATAAAACTAAATTCATGATTTGAATTATACATTTAGTTTTGTTATGTTTAGTTATGTTCAAAAATAAACCTAAGATCACTGAAGATAGCTCTAGAGAGCATCTATAACCCTAGGGCTTACAGGGCCCTTAACCCTTTCAAGACAATAATTTGGCTCAATAAATTTTGATTCAGAGCCCTAAAAAAATATACCAGATGAATGAGTAGAAAGAGCAAAAAATTCTACACACACTATTTCCATTTTGTTGCATGACCATACTGCGTTTGATGCCAGGAATTAGCCTTAAAGTCCTTAAATTGGCAATACATTAAGATGTCAAAATCATTGGTTTTTTAAAATCAAAATAGGCAATTTTTTCAACTTTTCAACAAAATTCCTAATCATGTATATTGTTTTCAAAGACATAAGACCTTATCAGGACCATGTAGCACTAAAAGAAAAATATTATTGTTGTCAATTTGAAGAACAACATGTGATAAATTAAGCCCTCAAATAATTCCTGTCATGAATAAGCGGGATGTCGCGCTTCGCGCTCGTGATGTGTGCATGTTCGCGTGCGATCAGAGTCTCCAGTTTGCTAGGGGGTCCAGGCAGGAGAATCTCCCGTTTAGGAGGTGCTTGGAATTGGAGTCTGTATAATGTTCGCTTCTTCTACATCAACTTAGCATGAAAGTATACGATGTTGAGCAAGAGAATGACAATACTGAGCAGCAGAATGAAACGATGTATGATGGGGGGGGGGGGGGCTTAAAGCTACGCACTTTGTTTCCAGCAGCTAAAAAAAAAAAAAAAAAATCATTTTGATTAGTGGTTGATGCCAATTTCTTGTATATCTTGATTCTATTACGTTGAAGTCATATCGCTGAAAAGATTACGACGGACGAATGTCAATAACATAAATTTTCGAGTTGATGTCGATGCGGTGTCAAATTTTGTTCTACAAAATTAAAGGGTCCTAAAGCTACGCACACGTAATAAATGAGTGCAAATCTTAATTTTGGTGCTGAATGATGTGAATGTTACCCAATTTCCAAATAGTGATAATATCATAAAAAATAAAGGAAAATTACTCATTCTTTTTGGCAATATTGTAAATGATATTTTCGTTGTTCAGTTAAACCCCTTTCATACCGAGCCTGCGTAGAGTTGCGAAGTACGGCGTACCGACTACGCCGAACTTACGCTGCCCTACGCTGTACCTACGTGGCAATACGCTGAGGGACGCAAAGGGGTACGCGAGATGGACGCAGAAAATTAAACATGTTTTATTTTTTCGCGTACTTTCGGCGTAGAGCACTGGACGCAAAAAGTACGCAGTTTTTTACGCAAGTCTACGCAACACTACGCTACTCCATGCCTACGCAATAGCACGCTACCCTACGCCAGTCCGACGAAAAATCCTTTCAGGCTGACCTAGTGTTACGTATGGAAGGGCGTAGTGTTGCGTACTTTTGCTTAATGTGGGTTCAGCATTAGCAAACCTACGTACCCTTTACGCCAGACCTACGTATATGTACGCAACCCTACGCCTGTTTTACGCAGTCCTACGCGTAGGTACGGCAATTGCATATGCCATAGGTACGCGGTGCATATGCACAGGGTACGCAACCATCCGCCATCGTACGCGAGCCTATGCATAATCTCCGCAGGGACTACGCCGATCCTGCGCGTAATTTCGGCGTACTCGGTACGCCACACAACGCAACTCTACGCAGGCCCGGTGTGAAAGGGGGCATACACCAAAAGTTTGGAGCATCGAACGCGTCGCATTTTGCATTGCGCGTATTTGAGGGGTGCGTAGCTATAGGACCTGCGTAGCTTCAGGACCCTTGCCTACAGTTGATGCTTGCTTCTTCTTATCAGCTTATCATGACGGCATACTATCTTGAGGAAGAGAATACACGATGTACTATAATGTTCGTTTCTTCTACATCAGCTTTATGACAGTATACGATGTTGAGCAAGAGAATACACGATGTACTATAATGTCCGCTTCTTCTACATCAGCTTTATGACAACGTACGATGTTAAGTAACGGAATACACGATGTACTGCAATGTCCGCTTCTTCTACATCAACTTTACATGGCAGTATACGGTGTTGAGCAGGAGAATACAAGTCCGGACAGGTTGGTTATCCGGACAGGTCATTTTAAACAGTAAACTGAACAAGTTTTCATGCAAATTGTCACAAATCTTTCACAGGGTAGTATGAAAATCATGTGAATTGCAAATATTCACTGAATATAGGGTTGCCTGATGCACATTTTTCGTAAATTTTGACGGCAAAATTGACAGGCTAATTTTTGTTAAGTGTCCGGACACACAACCCCCCATCCTACTATAATGTTCCCTTCTTCTACGTCAGCTTTATGACAACTTACGATGTTGAGGAAGAGAATACACGATTTACTATAATGTTCGCTTCTTCTACATCAGCTTATGACAATATACGATGTTCAGCAAGAGAATAACTCAGTATATAGTGTGCGGTGGGTATGTGCCGCACACTATATACTGAGTGTGCGGTGGGTATGTGCCGCCCAGTAGTCCCCATTTTTTCTCTAAGCATACCATTTTTTTTTCTTGTTGAGAAAAAGAAGAAAGAAAACCGTTCCAAAGCACCGCTTTTTTTTTTTTTTTTTTTTTTTTTTGCTTTTTTTTTCATTCCGTCGTTCCGGCCATCATGGCCCGCCCCTGCCCATTTCGAAGAATATCATTTTTGGTGAAAAGTTGAAAACGAGTTTCATTCCAGGTGCTTAATAGACCGCTTCTGTAATGTATACAAAATTTATGCACATAATTCTCTGAGCATCTAGTGACGAGCTATTCCATTAACCTGCTTTTTATAAATGAGCCTCAATGCATGGAATCCAGTTTGCATACATTATCTGTAGCTATGTCCGGCAAGCTTTCAGGTTGTCAAAAACAACCTTTGTTTGATAGGTATGTATAAAATTTGCATACATTACCGAAGCGGTCTATCCTCCGGGCTTTCCCCATTGCTTCCAATCCGGTTCCAATCCACCCCAGGGAATTCAGTTTTCATTTGTGCTGACCGCGTGCATGCGAATTAACCCCCCTTATATGAATACACACACCATAGACTTGCCATAACACACAACGTATTTAGCTAATGGGAGCTTGTGGGAACCAGTTCCGTAGCATCATATATATATTGGTATCCCGTTCCAAAGACCCCCTATTTCCAAAATGTTAGTAGTTCCGAAGACCATCCTTTTCATGATACGCTAGTTCCGAAGCCCCCCCCCCCTTTTTTAAATATAGTTTTGCCAACGGCACATGCCTACCACTTTTGGGGTCGAGTGCCCCCCCCTCCCCCCCCCCCCCCAGGGGGATACACGGTGTACTATAAAGCCCTCTTCTACATCAGCTTTTGACAGTATACGATGTTGACCAAGAGAATACACGATGTATTATAATGTTCGCTTCTTCAACATCAGCTTATCAGGACGGTATATGATGTTGAGCAAGAGAATGACACTATGTTTTTGTGATGCAACGCCCTTTGATAAATATTTCATTCAACCTATATATTGCATGCAGCGGCTGCAGAATCGGAGAGGGGCAGGTGGCTGGTGTCCCCCTACCTTTTCTAAAACCAAGAAGAGTGCCCATCGAACGACAAAAATGTGCCCCTTCAAACTGAGCACATGCCCCTCCCGCGATAGCTTTAGTTCCTCAGGCCTCTTAACATTAATTTGACCCTTCTTTTCTGTTGTGCTATTAGCATTTTGTTATAGGTCCTCCAAAAAGAAAGAGATCTTACTTAGTTATACATTTTCAAAAATTGACATTTTAGTCATTTTGTGTGTTGGAGCGAATGGCCATCACAGTGAACGTACAGATAGAGCCAATTTTTGTCACGAAAGTTTCTTTAAGAAGAAACCAGACAAATAGGGCTTTTCTCAGCAATATTTTGATGCCTCTTATCTAAATTCAACTTGAATGTAGTCCATCGTCTTAAAAGAGGGCAAAAGGAAAGGTGTTTCCAGAACGTGCTTCTATAGCGTATACATGGTATAAGCACATCGAGTATAATGTTATCAAGTGCATAAGAGACAGTAGTAAGGAATGCAGTTTTTAGATGTGATAGGACATTTTTCTCCATCGCTGGAAGGGAGGGTATTAAACAGATTAAACCGGTCAAAACGGGCCTAATGTTGCTATTTTGTTGAAAAAAAAATCTGCTCGGCCGCAATGGAACAGCGCATTAATTATCTGGAAATACCAAACAATATAGGCCCCAGGTTTATGAATAAACATAATAGGAACATCAACAGAACAGAAGGTGGTATATATAAAAAAAAGGGTTGATCAGTTTGATGAGGAACCTATCTTCGCCTGAATATACCAAATAAATTTTAGTGTCATAATAATATGCAGTACCAAATGATTGAACAGACTTCTTACTTATTACCAAAATCTGAACGTCTCAATGTACCTGATTATTCAAAGTAAATTGATAAAGAAGGTCACTTTGGATGTCAGTTTTTTGCGAAAAAGTGCACTTTTGGGCTATGCCCCCTCCCTCTTTGAAAAAAAACAAAAAAACAACAACAACAACAAAAAACGTTCCGCCGCCCGTGATGACATGTGTTTTAATTACATGAATACATTAACATCCAGCGATTAATTGTATATAGTGATTAAAAGCGATCAATCACTGACTTATATTTGCGTTATACAGGGCTCTGTCCTGTATAGGTTTGTTGATATGCATGTATGCTACACCAGGGTCACATGTGATTACAAAAAAGATGCCCTACTGCCATCTGTATTGGATCCATAAAACTGTATTTTATCAGTAAAAATAGATAAATAATAATAATAGTAAAAATGCATGTATTTCAATCAGCCCTAAATTGAGCCCTATGAAGTCGTTTCTATCGAGCAGTCCACTTATTTTTCACACAAGATCCTACAAATTGTAGATAACATAAGACCAAAATGATGAAGGCCTTACCCTCCCCTTCATTCTTTCCATATTTACGAGGCTTGTCATAGGAGTGTTTATACGTCTCAGTGTGATCTCTTGACGTCACGAGTTGCTTCAAGCTGTTTCTAAATTTACTTGAGGGGGGGGGGGGTGCAGAATTGTCTTGCAGCATCGCGATGAGGAATAGAAGTATGAAATATGAAATTACATATGTGCTTAAGATGACCCTTTTCTATGTATAATTCTATCTGACAATCCGTTATGAAATATGATGATGTACATGTATATGGAAATAAATGTCAAATCATATCCAACTTGACGACCCTAACACAAGTATTTTTTAAATCTTAACGATGCTTACATTATTATTTGATTGTTATTTGATGATGATGATGATGACGATGATGACTTTTATTATTATTATTATTATTATTATTATTATTATTATTATTGTTATTATTATTATTATTATCATCATCATCATCATCATCATCATCACCATCATCATTCTCTAGAAAAATCCGCAAAAGATATTTTTGTTTGTTTTAAAAACTTGTTTGGCAAAATCAATTGCATTTCTAAATAAATGCTGGTACCGTATGTTTGTGTTATTGTGGTATGATTTGCATTTGATGTCATGAAGCTATATATTAGGTAGGTGCTGGATAAAATATTTTCCATTGTTTATAATTCAACTCTTCTCAGTATGACTCAGTGGTAGAGCAGTGGCCTCGTAACTGGGAGGACCCGGTTCCGAAACCAAGTGCTCTTAGTGCCTTTAGGTAAGGCATTTATTCTCATTACCAAGTCCCTCGGAGAGGACTTAAAGCCGTCGGTCCCCTACTTGCTTACTTACAAGCCATGTTTTCTTAGCTGTCAGGTAAGATAAACCATCAAACCTTTTGAAGGATACATGCATTCTACTGTGTACAATTTAACACTGCTTATACGTAGGTGTAGAACGTAATGTATTTTATTATTTGTAATTCAAAAATGCATTTATGTAGGTTACCTATATTTCCTCGGTTATTATTTAACATTGTATAGGTTTTGGATATCTGGATTTTCCATTCCAGTTTGATAAGTTATATTACAAGATATAATTTATGATTCTGCATTTGTTTTCAATCTCATTTAATTCATCATCCAGTGTGCCATTCTTATCATTTGACTATATTCAAATATAAAATTTGCAGGATATTTTTCTTGTATTTTTAAAACAGAGCCCTGTGAAAGACCAGCATTTGTATAGTGTTTATTCTGTTATTATAAGTCATCGTCATTCTTTGTCCGTAATGTTTGATAGCTCAACAGGCTACTCAGTGTAAAGATGAGATTTAGATAAATTAATAAATAAATATATGAATAAATAAATAAATAAATAAATAAATAAATAAATGAATAAAGAAACAAACATACAAATAAATATATGAATATATAGACATTTCAAGTACACCCTTAACAATAATTCGATTTACTTTTAAGATTTTCCTTTGTGTCTTAGTTTGTTCATAATACATTTGTTGTGATATTAGAACACACTGATCAGATGAAATCTAAAAATACTTTGTCAGAACCTAAGTGTTCTCCAAATTGTTATCAGTATTGCAAGATAATATTCTTACAGAATAATATTTAAGTTATATCAGTAATGACTATCCTGATTATGTCTTCGGAATGCGATTTGTTGTACTTAAGACCTTGGCATGTTTCTCAATAATATCATGTCCATGAGGTGTGAGGTGGAGCGTTTTTAAAAATCAAATCAACATCTATTATTTCCCTTTTACAGTGGCGTCAATCTCTGCAAGGTATATCGGATTAAGATAAATGAGAGTATCTATCTTGTCCTTTTAACCATGAAATGATATATAATACAGCGGATGTAATGCTTTCTAATGTGGAATGGTTTTTGTGAACTTTAGTTCTCTTAGGTTAAGTACATTTACCTTCATTTCAACCGTGACATTTTGCCTTTTAAATCGTTCATGACCACGCTTGATTAGAATCAAGGCCAATTTTGAGTACAGTTTCGACTCGACCGTACTGTCACTCGTCTACGTTTACGATTTGTGAAGTATATACATTATTTTGTAGGTCTGGTATATGAGTGTATAGTCGTAGTAGTACCGGTAGTAGTAATGGGAGTAGTAGAAGCAGCGGCTGCAGCTGCAACAGTAGTCGTAGTAGTAGTACTAGTAGCAGTAGTAGTAGTCGTAGTAGATTAGTATTAGTATTAGTAGTAGTAGCTGTAGTAGCAGTAGTAGCAGTAGCAGTAGTAGTAGTAGTAGTAGTAGTAGTAGTAGTAGTAGTAGTAGAAGAAGAAGAATAGTTGTAGCAGTAGTCTTTTACGTGATATTTTCAACTTTTATTGATTCGTGTATGTGAATTTCAAACAGTGCTTACATTGTTCTTTGAATGGGCAATTTGCATTACGTACACTTGATATGTATGTAAATGATAAATGACCAAATTTAGCAATTTATCTTGTCCACGAGGTCGTGAATCTGTCCTGGGGCCCGTTGCAGAAAGAGTTGCGTTTAAACGCAACTCTTAAAATCAAACGCAAGTCCTGAATGCGCACTTCTGATTGGCTGAAAATAAAGTTGCGTTTGATTTTCCTGAGTTGCGTTCAAACGCAAGTTTTGTGCAACGGGCCCCAGATGTGGCGAAGGACCCTGCTCTCGAAATTTGGGCATGAAATGTCCTTCTCAATCTTCGTTTACTCTACGCAAGGGCAAGCCTTCTCAATCAATAACATTCCATTAGTGTGGAAAGCAGAGTAATTTTATGTGTCTCATTCCTCACTGACGTTATATTCCACTCTTATTGAAAGTAATTCATTTTCATTGTTTAATAATATTATAAGCTTACCTAAAAAGAACCAGTTTGTCAAATAATACGAATACGCTCAGTTCTTCCAATATTCTTTATTTGATTTTCACTAGAAATCGTTAGTGAAGAACAATCAACCCCTTTTGATTATTCTTCACGGAAAACAGTGCTTAATCACTGATGGAGCCACCCTACTGAAATAAGACAAATAAATAAATAAATAAAAATAGATAAATTTATACCAAGAGGGTTAAGTTGTATGAAATGCCTTTTAAATATAAGTTTCGTCATATGTATTGAAAGCTAATTTAGGATTTTGCAATAATAATAATGATTATAACAATAATATAAAATAAATGTAAATGTATATGTAAATAATAATAATAATAATCATAATAATACTACTACTAATAATAACATTAACAATAATAATAATAATAATAATAATAATAATAATAATAATAATAATAATAATAATAATAATAATAATAATAATCATAATAATAATAATAATAATTCAATTGAGTTGAATTGAATTTATTTCCACATCTCCATTAAAAAAACGTTCATAAAACATATCTAATGTATGTACAAAGAAGAACACAGAAGTGATAATAATAATGATAATATTACAATAACAATAATGACACTACTACAGTGTAGTAATAATAATGACAGTAAGAAAAATGATAATAATAACGACAATAATGATATAATAGTGGTAATAATAATATTCAATAAACATGATAATAATGGAAAAAATGTGAATAATTATAATCATAAATGTCTTCATACAGCGCTTTTCCAATTAAAGTGGCATTGTACTTCCTCCATACCGCCAGACCAACTCTAAACCGACCGATTAACGACTGAATTTTTGTCATTCATAGTAATCTAATTTTTTGTTCGGTCCATTGTCTATCGGGTGTCCCTTTCGTGACTGTAAGTGGGGTATAGCTGCATGATCACAGCGCAAAAAAGTGAATTACTGTCTTTTTCATTGCATTAATTCACCCAAAATAAATTTGATGGCCATCAGAGTAGAGACTTGCAACATGCCGTTGGAAAAGTAAGAGATTTCCATGTACAGCTGTCCTCAAAATTATTCATACCCCTTGGAAAATTAGAGATTTTTGCATTTTTCACAAAAATGAAAGGATAACTGGATTTACTTGCACATCGCTTGAATACATTTAGTCATCATCTACAAATGAATGCTGTTTCTGGTTTCACCTCATTTGCATCACAATACAAAAAGTGAGTTATTCAAATTTGGTGATGTTCAGCATTATTCATACCTTGGTGATTCATTGACTTTGCCGATCATTATGAATCAAATCCTTTGTGATTAAAGCTTGTATAACACTTCAGTACAATGTCCCAATGCTTCTGGAGGTCTCTATTGAGATAGCAGGCCAATACCTGGTACCAAATGCCTTAATTTCCTCTAGGATGTTGCCCAGAGATGCCTTCACCTGGTCTTCAGGGCATTCCTTGGATTTAAAAATTTAATGTATACAAGGGGTGTAGCTTAGTGGTTACGGGACTATGATACTGCTATTTTCATTCAGTTTTCCGCTTATTTTGATGAAAGTTTTCATGAATATGGTATAAATGTAGTTCCCAGTGATATCAAGGCTTGTACCCACCATACCAAGGACAGTATCAAAAATATGAAAATTGGCTCAGTAAAAGTCAATTTGGGATGTGTGTGGTACTCAAAGGATACATACTGTAATCAATGGTGACCTGGCATAAGGGTCATGAAGTGACATAAACATCACTAACATGGCCTTCCTGAGCACTCTGATTGAGAATGGAACCAAAGAATGAGGGCTGACCCCCTCTCAGACAGTGCAACAGGGAAGGGATCTATAGGGAAGGTCGAGGAAGAGTGTTTTACTTCATTGTAAGCGCAAAATTTTCATTAAAGTAAATGAAAAGTTTTTGGTACATTTGATTCAAAAGGAACTGACAATTCTAGAAAGAAAAGTTTCTTATAATTTTTCCCAAACACGCAGATTCTGGAATAAGGTTAATTTGGATACACTTATCTCTTGTATCTCTTGTATGAACCTCATATTAATTCAAATGGACATTTTTGTTCTTTGTTTTGTTTCAGAGGCATAGTGACGGTTGACATGGATTTGATGTCTATGGATATCGACCAATGCGACAACGGTACTGGCATCTTTGCTGGAACACACAAATGTCGAAACACCACCACGGTGAGTCAACTTATATTCAGACTTTTAACAAACCAAATGTCTATTTATCATAGCTGTTCGACCAACAAAGTTTTCTTCTTCCTACGACCTTGCATATTTTTTTTTAACATTACAAATAGAGCGCTGTGAATAGCGTCAATCAACCTCTTCAGCATTTCACATTTCACACAATCCCTTTTATATTACATTTATAAATATTACAAACTGTTATGCATAACTAGACATATAAGAACTTTATATTTAAGTGCTTATGGCTAGCATTATGCCTCCGATTAAATGAAAGATCATCAATTCGTGTACGTGTAAAATTGTTTAAAGCACAGTTTTTTTCATTCTTAAATGGAAGCTTGAGTTCTGGGAAAAGTAAAAAATAATTTGTGAGCTTCCTCATTTTTATTCTGTTAGTTTGGAAGATTATTATAGTAGATATGTTCCCTGATAAGGAGTGCTCTTTAAATGCCCTCACATTCAAAATATGACAAGAAACGGTTGAAATGTTCGGGCCGAACATTTGTGTGTAGTCCCATATACACATTTCTGTTTGCAGTGCATGTGGCTCTCAGCAGGATTTAGTCAATATTTTATTATTTTGGTGATTCCAAAACTTTACAACATACACCAATTCTTATGTGCTATATAATCAACCTTTCCCAAGTGCTTTGAGACAGTTTCTTTCACAATTCAATCTCATGACCAGAACTCAACTTTATCTATAAGTTCGCTTTTGTGACGAGAATAAATTATCATATTCATTTAAAGGTGCTTGCCTGGCAATGATTAGACAGGTGTACGTAAACCTATTGCAGATAAATGATATTTACAATCTCCGTAGAAAACTTTCTAAAATTGCAGTCTAAGAAAAAAAAAAGAACAATGTTTAGATTTTTCGCTTTTTTCTGAAGGAATTTAAATTCATGGAATTTTTGGTGCACTGTGATTGTAGGATTGAGTTGGATCGGTTTCAGTTGTGCAAAGTAGTTGCTTTTTTTTCTTTTGTTGGATTTTCCTCAGATTTTACTGGTCTGTTTCTCTCATTTTTTGTGTAGATATATCCTTTAATACTCCATCATTCAAACATATAAAACCGACTTTGCAATATGAAACAGATATTATCACAAATAATTTATTTTGTGCGATTCATTTCAGTGTAATCTAAAGTGAGCAATAAAAATTCTTACTTTAATTTTTTACAACCTGTTTTGATTGGTTTATTTACTTATATTTTCAATATTGATAGTAATTTATGGTAATTTTTTAATCAGTTGCTATATAGTGTAAACATGACATTATTTAGTGAGGCGCTATGGCTGAGTGGGAGAGCAGTCTGTGTCTCGTAAATGGGAGTACCCAGGTTCGAAACCAAATGGATGCGCTCGTGCCCTTTGGCAAGGTATTAATCATCATTATTTAGTCCCAACAACCAGGGGACTTAAAAAGCCGTCGGTCCCCTGGGTGCTTACTTACATATGCATATGCTTTCTTTGCAGTCAGGGAAAATAAACCCAGCAACCATCAATAAATCTCCGGACTGCAGTCTAGTCCCTTGTTCTTTAATGTTGATAAAGCCCATATACCTCTCATACACTTTGCTACTAAAACTAAATGTGTATTAGACAGTCTAGAGAGCTCTGGAGTGCAGATGGGCAAGTCTAAGGTGCATGTATTTGATGATTTGGTGTTTCATACAGCACAAATTATTATGGAGTTCTGGGCTTCGAATCGATTGTAACTTAAAATTAATCCCAACTGTGTACTTAAGAGATAGGAGATGGGATTGATTTCAAGTTGCGATCAATTCGAATCATCGCAACTTTTTATAAGACAGGGCCCTGAACATCATTATATCAATATTTATATTTTGTCCGAAAGCTCTATTAGGACTACAAACGTAATGCAATTGATGATGAGATCGTACATGCATTAGGTATATGAATGGAACATAATCGTGACAATATATATATATATATATATATATATATATATATATATATATATACCGGGTGTCCCCCAAAAAAAGCGAAACGGTGGATTTTCAGTACTTTGCCTTAAAAAGTACATAATTTTCTTACATCATTGGGTAAAGCATCTTCTACCGAAGAGAATGATATTAAGATAATTGAATTTGGTAAAGTAATTTTGATTCTATGCCCGTTTTTTTTTTTTTTTTTAATACAGTCATATACAAATTTCGCATGTTTTTTGCGACTGATGAGAGTAGAATTGTGTCAGGAATGGCCTTTCATATGGCATTTACAATAATTAGCGTCATTTCCACTTTTCTCGAGCTACAGCTCACTAAAACCCATTCCCGATACGATCTTACACTCATCGGTCGCAAAAATAAAGCGAAATTTGAAAATGACTGTGTTTTAAGAAACGGGCATAGAATCAAAATTACTTATTATAACCAAATTCAATGCTCTGATATCATTCTCTTCCGTAGAAGATGCTTTACCCTATGATGTAAGAAAATTATGTACTTTTTTAAGGCAAAGTACTGAAAATCCACCGTTCCGCTTTTTGGGGGGACACCCGGTATATAAATAAATATATATACATATATATATATATTTATTTATTTATAATTGTAAGGATTTGGCTAAAACACAACATGACGAGCCATCTTGGTTGGATAAATTAAATAAATGAAATGAGGCATCCCTATTACAAACTATATACACCCCCTCTCAATAATTACTACCCGCTATTTACAACACTGATAGAGTCTCATAGCAATGTGAATGTTGCATACATTGCTTTATATAAAGTTTATTGCCATAGTTACTTGTGTGTATCAGTTCCCTTGCGTGATGAACCTTTATTGTGTACTAAACCTATGATTATATTTTATTTTATTCGAGTACCTATAACTACAAGTATTTATTTGCACTGACTCTACTCGTGTACATGGGTTGTCATGAATGAAGGTGGCGCCACAATGACACGCATCAGTTAATTTGCTTTTGCGGTGGATCACGTCACGTGATCCATCACACAAGCAAGAACTGTCCATAGCATAACCACAAACAACCTAACACGTAATGATTTTGATTATATCAAACTTTACATTGGTTATCACTATATAAGTTTATATATATAGATTATTCATATTGGATATTAGTTATTGTCAGCAGAATTGTATTGCTCATTACTTTTCTTTTAGGCATGTAGTAGAAGTATCATTTTGTTCCATTTTCGTTGTTTTTCGTTGTATAGCTCCTGAAGAAGGCGTAATGCCGAAAGCTTGACATCAATAAATCCGTGGTATTCAGCTACGTCCTGAGTCTTGGCTCATTTCATTTATATATATATATATATATATATCATTATCATGATCCTGATATCACAACAACAGTCGATTTTTTTTTCGTATCTTTTATCATCTCCTGAGTACACAGATGTGTCACGTACGTAAGGATCAAAGTGTAATGTTAGAAGATGTGTTAGAAGATGTGTTAACATATTAACATCGAACAGGGTATAGAAATCAAGAAAACGCTTCTTACGGTGGTAATTACAATAAGTTATTTTTGTCTCCCCCCCCCCCCCTCTCTCTCTCTTTATCTCTTTTCCACTCTATTTCCTTTGATCTGTCTTCACCATATCTAGTTTTATCCGCTGCATGATGACCCCGAAATCGCAAAGACCTTTCTTCTGCCATATTGAAGTGGTGGCCAACAACTTATGGTTATAAAACGTCTAATAAAATTTTAGGTCAGGTTTGTTAAAGAGGAGGTTTTCTTCCCAGGGAAAATGCTCTCAATCACAAATCACAGACAGATAACATTGCCAACCCATTGATCAATTTTCAATGATCGTTCTCTTAAAATAACTTGTCGCCTATTCGTATTCCATCATGTAGGACCTGTAGGAAAGATGTGGAGTGTCTATTAAGACTTTCAACATGGAGCTCGCCTTTACATGGATGCTTGTAATTGGAGGGTCCGTTTTTTTTTAAACGATCGTAACTCCGGAGGTTTATGATTCAGAAAACACACATTTTTTTTCATACAGCGGGGATGGAAGGAGGTCATTTATTTGAGAATGAAATGAATTTCGTATTTTCTGAAGATTTAGGTCCTTTTTCCGAAGGTTCATATTCCGATGGTACGTAATTGTAAAGGTTCGTTCATCCGAAGATTCGTATCTCCAAAAGTGTAATGTGGTTCAATATTCGGAAGGTTCTTAATTCGTTTTATTTTTTTTAAAGGACCTTCGCATTTTTTTAATGAACTGGGTTCATAATTCCGAAATTAAATAAACCTTTTAAGAAAACAATTTTTAGGAAGGTCCGTGAAGCGAAGGGGATACCCTTTTTAAAAGTGAAGGAATTTCTTTAAAAGACAAGAGGAGGAGGAGAAGAAGAAAAAAACATAGAAGTAATATGAAATTAGAGAATGAATAGAAATAAAGAGGGGGGGGGGGGGAGAAATGAGTTGTTAACCTGCTCAACCACTATCAACAGCGATGCCCTTTGTTCCATCTCTGACACCGAACATGTCTCGAAAAAACTCAAAGATCATATTCTTGTCAAGATATACCAAGGCAGGACCCATTCGTACTTCCGTGTGGTAGTCTATACACCAGTACACTGTCTCGTAAAACGATCTACCTAAAGACCATAAAGCTTGTCAAGATACACCAAGGCAGGACCTATTCGTACTTCTGTGTGGAAGTCTATACACTTTCTGGTTAGACGAACTACTCAAGGTTCATATTGTCAAGATACACCTAGGCAGGACCTATTCGTACTGTCTCGTAAAACGATCTACTCAAAGATCATATTCTTGTCAAGATACACCAAGGCAGGACCTATCATATTCTTGTCAAGATACTGCAAGGCAGGATCTACTCGTAGGTCCGTGAAGCAGTACTATGCATTGAGAAAACCGATCTCAGATATTATACTCCTGCCCAGATGAGAGCGGTCAATCCGTACGTTAGTCGTTACGGACAAAGCTAGCCGTACGTCCATCCACTTGTACGTACATTGTGGAGTTAAATAACTACTCAGATAACCGATTTCACTAAAAATATTTCACTTTTCTTTCATATGACACATGATTATATTCTCTATGGATCATGCCAACACCAGTATCATGTACATGTATGTAACTCTTTATATTGCAATTCTTACCAAAACACTTCTTCTTCCAAAGCAGACTGTAATTTTTCTCTGGAGGAAATATTCGAAAAAAATATTGTGGCTATTCCAAGAGGGTTGTTATTATTACATACCTTGAGTCTTTATATATGTACATGTAGTTGTTATTGAAACGTGTTGTACGTTTCGCATAATTATATCACTATCATTTTTCTATTCTCAGTGCGTTCCAGTATCTGGAAGAGGTTTCTCGAGTGGTTCGTATGAATGTCACTGCAAAGATCGTTACTATTATCCGGACATCTTCGCCACTGTAAAGAGCTTCAACGGATCCATGGTCGAACAATCTTGGTTGGTATCAACATCTACTTCGTCTGGTCACCACTCAAGTGGAGCTAGCTCTGGTGTAGGCGACTACGAACATGACTTTGACTGCCGTCCTTGTCGCGAAGGTTGTACGACGTGTACAGACGACTCACCATGCTTCGTGGTCAATGACGTCATCCTTCGAGCTGTCATACTCAGCATGCAAGCATTGTGTATGCTCCTCACCATTGGCTTGGTCGTGGTTATCCTAAGAAATAGAACAGCAAAGGTACGTCCCCCCTCTCCCTCTCTTTCTCTTCCCGTCTCCCTTCCCCTCTCTCCCTCTCTGTCCCTTTCCATCCCACTCCCTACTCCTCTCCTTCCCTCTCTCTTTCCCATTTCTTCATTCACTCTCCTCTCCATCTCTCTCTCTCTCTCTGTGCATTATCGCTCCATATGTATTTCAATTTTTGTGTCAATTTTATTTATTTCATTTTCATTTTAAGTGCTGGTTTTGACTCTGAACGTACCGTATCTGCACTATTTGTGCCAAGTGCCTGTTCTACACGTTTTAATGGACTAAAAAATGTTTTGATCCATGCATGGTGTCATGAATTGACTTGTGGTAATAGAAGCACCCTCTCAAAGTTCAGTGGTGCCCAAATGTCCCCACAAGCAGAATGCCCCCCTCCCCGTCCTTCTATTCCCGTACAATGTAGACGGGAATGCTATTTGTACTTTGTTTTATGTTCATACCTCGCATGTCTGCTCGTAAAACCATTTGCATGGGGATACTATCTACACACTTTGTCTTTATTCTGACAACCCATCCCGACGGAAAATTTTGTCAGTTTTGGTGTTTTGGTAATGTATAATCATACACCTTTCTTCTGACAGTGTGGCGTATATGTTAGATGGGTTAAACTCGACCCGACTTTGGGGCCCTTGGGGGGGGGGGGGGGGGGGCTCTGGGGGCCAAACCCGGCGGCTTCGTTCGAGTTGACAAGCTTTTTGTGAATGACATGGATGGTCTAAGTAACTTTGAGGGGTAAAATCTCATATGTAAAATGGGGTGACTATTTCGGGACAGGCTCCCGGCCTATCAGCGCACACGATCCCCAGCATGCAGCACATAAGTTACTTATGAATGCAGAACAGTGCGTATATGTAATTACTCTATGCACTACATGTACACGTAGTGCTCGAATGTACATCAATGAAGTACGAAGGGAAGATGATAGAAAAGGGGAAAAATGAAATACATAGGGAAAGAGAAGAGGATAGATTAAAGGAAAAAACAAAGAAATACATAAGGAAAGAGAAGAGGATAGATTAAAGGAAAAAACAAAGAAATACATAAGGAAAGAGAAGAGGATAGATTAAAGGAAAAAACAAAGAAATACATAAGGAAAGAGAAGAGGATAGATTAAAGGAAAAAACAAAGAAATACATAAGGAAAGAGGAGAGAATATAGAAGAGGGAAAACAAAGAAATACATAAGGAAAGAGGAGAGGATATAAGAGAAGGAAAATAAAGAAATAGACAAGAAAGAGAAGAGGATAGATTAAGGGAAAAACCATGGAAATATGCATACATAAGGAAAGAGGAGAAAATAGATTACAGGAAAAACATGAATGTCATATGTCAAATCGTCTATCAAATTACATTTTTTCTGTATTTCTATGTACGATATATGCATATTCTATGTAATTCAGCCCTTCAGCTGGGATATGGTTTTTAATAATTACCTTTTCAATGCAATTTAATTCTTAAGAGATAAACTTAATGATGAAACACAATTTGAAAAATAATAAATTAGCTAACAAAATTCATGATTTGTTTTACTATTTAAATAAATTATTTATGACTAACACAATTACATAATGTGAAACACATTTTTCATAATGAAATAGTATTTCTGTAACAAACGCATCATTTTCTTGGTTCAAAATGAACATTGATTATTCTTTTCTTTAGGATTCAAATATTTCACAATGAATACTTACACTAAGAAATGGTTCAGTGTGGGATAGGTTTCACAATGTCCTGATGTCGCCTGCGCTTTTCCTGTAACTCTCTTTCCCTACAATTTCCCTTAAAGTTCATGGTAATAAAATGTATTATTTATTGTTATTATCATTGTTTTTATTGTTATTTATTATTATTATTATTAGTAGTAGTAGTAGTAGTAGTAGTAGTAGTAGTAGTAGTAGGAGTAGTAGTATCATTATTATTATACTATTACTATAATTACTATGATTATTATTACTTTTCATTTCATTTCATTTCATATCGTCTTTATTCACCTCATAAAAAGGTACAATAATATAAAACTATACAAAGATAAATAAATGGTCACAACAAAATAAATATACATATATATAAATATAAATATAACAAACTATGTGAGGGGAGAACAAATGAACATGGCTGATGACAAGAATCAAAAAGTGAATTTAATGAGTGAATTCACCACATCGCTCCGAGAAAACAGCACCGCGCACGCTGTCCCGACAGTACGACGTGATGGCCGAAGACGTCACCCACTCCTCCTTTTCCAGTCTCTCCCTCTCTCTCTTACCCTCTCAATTCCCCTTTCTACTCTCTCTCTCCCTCTCGCACTCTCAGTGTTTCTCTCTCTCTTTCTCTCTCCCTCTCAATTTCCATCTTTCTCTCTCTCTCTCTCACAATCATTCTCTCTCTATCTCTCTCTCTCTCTCTCTCTCTCTCTTACTCTCTTTCCCACATCTACCACTCAAAAAACACAATCATTCACACTACAAAAACATTTAGCCACATCAATAAGAGGAAGGAGAAGACGACGCCATCCGCCAACCCATCGCACGCCCAAGAAAAAACATGCGCAGAACCGCTCGATCGAAACAATGAAAAAACCTCAAAAACGTCATTCCCTGAGAAACCGGCAAAAAGCCTCACCAGGCCGACCCTATTTTACCCGTTCAAATCATTCTTATCCCCCGCCTGGATCACCCACCCTTCAGCAGTGTTTCTAATGCATGCAAAGAAAATTGATGATCAGATTACATTCTTCCTTGCTTAAGACCCAATCTCCATTGTAATGACATCTATCCCTAACATTAATGAGTTCCCTTACTTGTTCAGCCACTCTTTTATTCTCAACATCATTTAGGCATGTATGATTCCAAGTATACAACACCTCTTTACAGCTCATATCAAACTCGCTCTGTAAAAAGCGTATATTACATCCCATCACTGAATGAGAACCAAACTGACTCATACCAGCAATATATTTTAAAAGTTTTCTGGCCAATTAATCATTTAGTCAAATTCATTTTGCATGCATTGAAATCAACGCAAATGTCACCCTAAGATTCCAGACTTCAAAATTAAGAATCGGGTAAGCAAAATAACGTATGTGCATTGAAATTGCGTTTGTAGGCCACCAAACTGCTAATTCATAGATTCAATTTAATGGATATTTTAAAAAATTGGAGAAAAAAAATAATGGAATCAAGGGGTAAGTCTGTAATACATGTAATGTGGAGGCTACATGCTGCTGGGTCAGCAGGCTATTTTCTCTTGGAGGGTATCACTAACATTATTTGCCGTCCTATCGTAAGGACGTGTTAAATTCCTAAGTCTTCATTTTGTGGTATGTTTATTTTTCTGACTTCGAAAATTTTAAATAATACAACAGTCTGAGTTTGTTTCGAGGTTTCGATTCTATATTATTTAAGAAAAATTAGTTTAGTTTTAAGAAATATAATTAATCAATACAAATATGCAGATAGCACTCGTGATATTGGCAGATATAGCTTGTCCATTTTACATTAATGACAAACTTCATACAGTTTTTATTAGTAAAGCATCATTGATTAGTATAATCTAATGTTTGTTTTCAATAACAATATTATTGTTAATTAATAATGGCTCAAATGGTATATATATTTTTTTATTGCTTTGCAGGTGATTTGTTGTGACAGTCCATGGATGCTCGTTGTCCTTCTCATAGGGGCTTTCGTTCTATATGCTGAGCTTCTCGCCATGTACTTTGAGCCCTGTGCAATCACCTGCTTTCTTAGAAAGTGGCTACGAGGTTGGGGCTTCGCCATTGCCTATGGCATGCTCGTTCTCAAAATATACAGGTTGGTTTGAACCTGGTTTGAACAGTCTATTCTAGTCTACTTCACTTAGTTATTCATACTCTCATTATGCCCGCTCTTCTTGATCACTTACCTTTTTGCAGTTTACTTTCTTCGTGAGGATGTAAAAGTTATTGTCGTTGTTTAGCATTGTGAGCGTCTGTAAAAGGGCGTCTGGCTGAAATGCTCCACAGGGAGTAAAGAAAGTGCATACATTGTATGCGGGCAAGCCTAAATCTGATGACAGAGGTAATAATATCTCAGTAAAGCGCTTAAAAGACATCGTACATGCATAAGGCGATACGTAATTATTTTTGTTATTACTTTTATAGTAGTAGCAGAAGTAGTGGTTGTAGTAGAAGTGGTGACCCGACCATGCCGACACGACCATGCCGACACATGCTCCGGCGGCAATCGCTCCTTGACAAATGCTCCGCAAAAAGCGACAATTACTCCGCGACATTTGCTCCGCGACATTTGCTCCGCGACAATTGCTCCGCGACATTTGCTCCGATGTCAAATGCTCCTGCGTCAATCGCTCCACCGACAGTTGCTCCGCCAACACTTCCTCCGCGACATTTGCTCTGCCGACAATTGCTCCACATGTAGCGACAAATGCTCGGGCGAAAAATGCCCCCCGAACGACAATTTCTCCGCCGACAATTGCTCCGCCGACAATTGCTCCACCGAAAATTGCTCCGCCGACAGTTGCTGCGCCGACAGTTGCTCCACCCACAATCGCTCCGCCGACATTTGCCCCGCCGACAATGGCTCAGCCCCAAAAGTGTCCCGTAGAGGACAAATGCTCCTACGACAATTGCTCCGATTAAAAAATGCCCAATGGAAGACAGATGCTCCTACAATAATTGTTCCGCCGACAATTGCTCATCCAAAAATGTGATCCACGGAAGACAATTGCTCCTACGATAATTGCTCCTCCTCAAAAGTGTTCCATTAAAAACAAAGTTATTTCTCCTAATACAATTGCTCCGCCGAAACGAAATTGCTCCGCTCAAAATCTGTTTCACGGAAAACAATTGCTCATTGGCTGATCCAAAGCTCAAATCTCCAAGAACGAGCACTTTTGACGTTTGTCATTGCATGTCAAGCTCTTTATTTTTCGATTTGTATTACTTTTCAAAAATAATCATGTCATAGTGTGACCTGTAGTCTTGTCAGGTAAGCATGATTAGAGCCGTTATTTGAAGAGCAATCCTTTTCGGCCCTGGCCTTAAGGTGCCTTAAGGCCTATTTTTTTCAATGCCTTGGCCTTAGACTTGGATGCCCTGGCCTTTTGCAAGCCTTGGCCTTGAGGGTTCAAAGCCTTGGCATTGGTCTTGAGGGTTCAAGCATTGGCCTTGTGGGTTTGGGCCTTAACTACAACACTGTCACATGCCTATCGTAATTTGAAACTTAGACCCGTTCCTCTATATTTAAGGTGTAATCACAGTAATGTTGTGGAAATACTCGAATGAATCCCAAACTTTCCGCCAGTTAACATTAACTTGCCTTAGTAAAACTGAACTTAAAGTTAGCTTTGAAACACAAAAACAATAACAACAACAAAAACAAAAACAAAACAAACAAACAAACAAAAAAACTATGAAAGAAGTATTGCCGGCGGAGCAATTGTCGTAAGAGCAATTGTCTTTCGGGGGATCACATTTTGGGCGGAGCAAATGTCGGCGGAGCAAATTATTGTCGGCGGAACAATTGTCGGCGGAGCAAATGTCGGCGGAGCAACTGTCGGCGAAGCAACTGTCGGCGGAGCGACAGACGCAGGAACATTTGACGTTGGAGCAAATGCCGCGGAGCAATCGTCGCTTTTCGCGGAGGACTTGTCACCGGAGCAATCGTCGCCAGTTCATGTGTCATGGATTCAGTAGTAGTAGTAGCAGTATAATTATTATTACTAAAATTATTATTGTTATTATTATTATTATTATTATTATTATTATTATTATTATTATTATTATTATTATTATTATTATTATTATTATTATTATTGATCATCATCATAATTATTATTACTATTGTATTTGTAATTGTTACTTTTAAATACATTACAGTAATGTGCCATAATTATAAAGATTTAAAGTTGCGTAAAGAGTTATATCTCAATGAATCATTTTTAATGTTCTACCAGGAAACTGGCGATCTTCCAAACCCGTTCTGCTACTCGTGTGCTGGTACGTGACCGTGATGTACTCAAGTGGTTACTCCTCATCATCTTAGTTCTTTCTGGTTACCTGGCCGCTTGGACCACATTCTCCGTACAGAGTATGCAGTATTGTGACGTCGATATCGTAGCTATAGGCGTCGATGCAGATGACATGAAGTTCTATACATGTGCAGTGCAGTGGTGGGATTATGTCATAGATGTCAGTAAGTCCACTTAAAAAAATACTATCTGGACGATTTGTGTATATGAAACATTAGATATTTCATTTAAACACTGCCTCTCAAAGGACATGCAAGGGGATAGTCACAGGAAATAAACAGCTAAGTATTAAAATAATGTAAGATAAAGAGGAAGAAAGGGAGAGAGAGAAAGAGATAGGCAGGGGCGGACTGGCCATGGGGAGTTTGGGGAGTTTTCCCTCACGGGCAAGTCAATATTTTGGTTGAAAAGGGCCGGTCAACAAAGCAGGCTAGTCGTTCCCAAATTCCCCACTCGAATTTTAGTCTCAGTCCGCCCCTGGGGAGAGGTAGTGATCAGTCAGTATCATGTTGAACGTGTTCTATCAGGTTCATTTCTTTTTATAATTCGTGTGTGAGGGCAAGTAGCTTAGCCCTAAAAGGACGGGGTGGGGGCATGATGCCCCTAGACAATTTTCGCGGCGAAATGCGAATCACTGCATTTCACGCCACGCCACTTTCTGACTTTTTTCTTTCAGGTCTTGCGCATTTTTTGACAGCAAGTTTACGAAAATCGGTCGAACCGTTACCGAGTCACGTGACCTTTTGTGACCTCATGTCAGCCCGAAAACGGAGAATTTCTGAGTTTTGCGTAAACGAATGGGATACGACATTTCCTCATATTCCTCCATTATCATCTATAATTTCGTATTTAAGATGTTCGGTTCAAAATATTATATAGAAATTATGTAAAGCAAAACATAAACAGCATTACAGCAAAAAATATTAATGTAAAAGCAAACAATATCAAAATGATATATGACATTTTGAAATAAATTTCAACAATTTATACACATACAAGTAGCCGTACAGATCAAGAGTCCTGATCTGTTTAATAGAGTAGTCTTAAACAAGTGGTTTGAACGCTTAACTAGAGATCAGGGCCCCGTTGCATAAAACTTATCATTAAAGGGAAATCCAACCTTAATGGCAAGTTGCTTTGAAAGAAAGAGGAAAAATCAGAGAAGCAGATTGGTGAAAGTTTGAACGAAATCGGACAAGCAATAAGAAAGTTATGAATTTTTGAAAGTTGTAATCACTATACATATGGGAACTTCAAATTGGCCGAATAGGTAATGTCACTGTGATGTCCCCATTCGCTCCAACACACAAAATGACTAAAATGTCACTTTTTTCAAAATGTATTACTCAGTAGGATCTTTTTCTTTCATGAGGACCTATAACAATATGCTATATCCAATATATTTTGAGTACTGCCCCGAGGGTAAAAGCGCCTCAAAGAAAACCGCAAATTAATGATATTTTTGTGTACGACAAATGGGAGAGTTGTCCACAAAAATGTCACAATCGAATCACCAAATTGCCAATTTGAGATTCGCATAGATGTAGTGATCTCATTTTTTAAACATCCATAACTTTCTTATTCCTTGTCCGATTTCTTTCAAACTTTCACCATCCTGTTTTTCTTATTTTTCTGCTTTCACACAAATCATCTCATTACCAAGGTTGGATTGCCCTTTAACGGTAACTTTGCCATCAATGGTAACTCCATGCAGGGGCGGATCCAGGATTTTGTAAAAGAGGGGGCACAGAGCCGGAAAAGTACACATTTAAGGAGGCATTTTTTTTCATTGTGTACTTAAGGTATGCCAGTTGGGTTTCAAAAGAGGGGGCATGGGCCGGTTTCCCCCCTATGTAGATCCGCCACTGTCTCCGGCCATGGAAACCTTGATTTTGATTGGCTGTTGAGTGATGTTACCATGGTAGTTAGCATTGAAAGCAGAGTTACCGTTAATGGTAAGTTTTATGCAACGGGGCCCTGATGCGTAAGTCTTGGCTTCGATACATGGCACATATGTATTTCTGTTCACCCAGGTATTAGCTGTTTACCCAGTAGGATGTGAACATCATTATAGTATGATTAATATTGTGCACTCCTGCAAAATGGCGACTGGCTGGAATGCTCCCCGAGCAGTGAAGAAAACGTGTTGTTGTTGTTGTCATTTGTTAATGTCATGGGCGTCGCCAGGGGGGTGCGGAGGGTGCGAACGCACCCCCCCCCCCTCCAGACAAAAAAAAAAAAAAGAAAAAAAAAAGGATTTTTTTTTTTGGGGGGGGGGGCGTCGCCGGGGGGGGGGTGTCTTTTGAAAAGGGCGACATGTTCTTATTGTGTAGTGTCGAACAGCTCATATCTGCGCCACCAGCACCACTGCCTGACATTGGAGTTGGTAAGTTTTGTCTTTTTTTTCCAAAAGGCACCCCCCCCCCCTTGAAAAAAGCTGGTGACGGTACTGAATGTAGTGCTTGATTATATTCAACTGGTATTTGTTTTATCCTGAATATCCCAAACACTAGTCCAAATGCTGTTTAATAGTACTCACGTGATAATATTTTTCTCTTTTCTTTAGTTGAATTCCTATTCCTACTCTTTGCCATCTACCTATGTTATGCGGTAAGGGGCGCACCGTGTGAGTTTCATGAAACGAGATACATCACAGTAGCCATCTATAATGAGACCATACTATCCGTCTTTCTACATGTCCTAAGGTAAGTTAAAGTTCGACAATATAATAATTTTAAGTATCATAGTCTACCCCCATCCTATTGTCATCCATATCATCACAATCTATAGGCTCCTCAATCTATAGGCTCCTCATATACAGTGGTATTTGTATCGTATAGCGCTGCATAGATATATAGTGCTGGTCAAAAGCTTCGATGCACCCTGGATTTTGTGACGAGTTTTTACGTCAGTTTTTATTATGCCTCCGCCCACCGAAGGTGGTGCCGGAGGCATTATGTTTTCAGGTTGTCCGTCCGTCCGTCCGTCCGTCCCGCTTTTTCATTCTCGCGAAAAACTCAAGAACTACATGATGTATGAACTTTAAACTTGGTGCTTGTATGTATCACCATCGGAGAACGATCTGATTAGATTTTGGGGTACGTAGGTCAAAGGTCAAAGATCATGGAGGTCACATCATAAAATTTCAGGGTTTTTGCCTTGTTAACACTCTCTTGAACGATTTGAGCCATTATCTTCAAACTTGGAATTATATGCATCACCATAGTGAGATAAATTTATCAGGTTTTTGGTTCAAGGAGGTCAAACCGTAGATGTCATTATATGTGAAGTTAATTTTTTTTCTATGCCTGCGCCCACCGAAGGTGGTGGCAGAGGCATTATGTTTTCGGGTTGTCCGTCTCGCTTTCTCGTTCTCGCGATAACTCAATATTTAATAGTCAAAATCTCATCTTATAACTCGGCTGAGCTTAGGGTAACCTTAATTTAATCTCCCTAAATCTAACCCTTTCCTAAGTCTCACATTAGCCCTGACTCTGCATTATAGGGTTGAATTAATGGGATGTCATCAAATGCCCTCCTAACTTTGTACAACAACAACAACAAAATAATTATGTACTAATCAATCTATCCAGAGTGATGTGTACTGTAAATAGAAGCGTGTTTTGCCATTTATTATGAAGGATGAACTAAAGCTGTCCTTTTAATTCCTTTTATTTTTAAGACATTTTCTGTGGTCGACCACTCCGCCTGATTGGACTTTTCTAATGACATTCATTCATTCTCAACTAACTATCACTGTCATGGTATCCATTATCTTCATACCAAAGGTAAATACCGTACAGCCACATGCAAAGCATTAACTTTCTTGAAACTTATTATTGTAATTTAATTTAGTTCCTTCAAGCCCCTTCTTTACTATATAGTAAAGTTCTATCTGTGTTTATTACTAAAAAAAAAAAAAAAGAAGCAAAAAATAGTAATCTGGTAATGATGATAACTCTTGGACAAACAAGAAGCATAAAAAGGGTATGTGCCGTAGTAGCAGCAGTGGTAGTAGTAATAGTAGCGGTGGTGGTGGTACTAGTAGTAGTAGTAGTAGTAGTAGTAGTAGTAGTAGTAGTAGTAGTAGTAGTAGTAGTAGTAGTAGTAGTAGTAGTAGTAGTAGTAGTAGTAGTACACACAATGCTTCAGTCACGTCAGTGGATGCTCCAGTATGAATTTGATTGCAGAAATGTCAGCAATATAGAGCGATTATGGCAAAGTATAAGCGTGATTCAGAAAACTGAATGAATGCGCTTTTGAGTAATAATAAACGGAGATCATGACCGAAGATCACGACTGAGCACAATGCCAGCCGGATTTTTTCAAATTGAACAACAAACAAAATAAACGTTATTCGAACACTGTAACTTATGAAATGAATGGGAAACCCCTTTTCGTAACACAATGGTTACATTATAGTAATTTCTTGCTCTGAATATAAGGGAATATATTTTTTGTGGGGGATTTATTCCGATGAAATGATATCTGTATAGACATAGAATTCTAACTTTCTTTGAAGTATTGCTCTTCTGGATTCCATGGAATAGTCTATATGTAAAATATTCACTTTAACTTGTCTTAGGAGGGAGAATAATTCCTGCCCATTTCTCTGTTTTTTACTGTAGCTGATAGTGTTACATAAGTTGATACACAATGAAGAGTTTCGAGAACGAGTCAACTCAAGGGTGGTATATGATGCTGCTAGTAAGTGGCAAAACTCCACTTTCCTCAAACAGAACTCGACATCCAATCCCTCCAATGATCAACACAATTTCAATGCAGAAGACGTGCGGGTAAGTGATATTTGACTCATGGTAGACCTATAAAGAGTTTTTCATAACAAAATAAAAATCATAATGGATAATGTATACTTCGTTCGGTCTTTAATCAAACACTTTTCTATTATTCTCTGTAACTCTGTTGAAAATTCATTAGCTAATCTTCCACATAGTCCATTGCTATTCCCCTTTGATCTTTCTATTATTCCTTTCTCTTTCTCTTTTCTCAAAAGCGCATTTAGGGACTGCATTGCGTTGATATGCGCTATAAAAATACAGTTTATTATGATTATTATTATTATTATTTCAGAGTTTCCCCCATGGTAAGAACGATGACTCTCTTAAGCAGGGATATCTTTTTACGTCCTATATTATAAGGGATATTGTTTTCACCAATTGTTCTTCAATATTTAGAGGAAACAGGAGGAGGGGCACGTTTGCCCTTTCCCCCGCTTCATCATTTGTTCTGTGACGGAATATTTATCATCACGAGTCAAGTTTTAGTCAGATAATGTGACATGGATTCAGCACCTCAATGGATATTTAATGTCATGTTAAAATCTTTTTCTTTTGACTTCATAGAACCACAATCATTGATCATAATTAACAGATAAAAATACGGGATCCATTGTCTTTAACACATTATTCATTAATGTTTTTTGTCAATCAAATCAGATTATGGTAAGTAAACCATAATTTTTATTGCCTTACTCTAGGAGGAGCTAAAACGATTGTACACGCAGTTGGAACTCTACAAGACCAAGTCTTTGAGAATAGACAACCCCCACCTGCCTTCCAAGAAACGCTCTAGTGGCCCTAGGTGGCGACCTCCGCGCAGATTTTCCAGAGGTCACAGCCTGCGCACTCACAGCGGTCATTCCGAGTCCGAGTTCTCTTCGGAAATCGCGAGGAGTAACGAGAGCCTCACGAAGGCCGTCGAACTGCACGATTACAGGCCGAATCATGTCGATGGTTTAGAGGCACATGCGCATGTCAACCAAAAGTGGTCGCCACAATCGTGACGTCTGGAGGGAAATGACATGCGATTGGGCAATTAAGTTACTTGTTCAAATTTCTTATTATTTTTCTGCACAGATGACCAACAGCTACCTAGGAAATGATTATCGCGGACTATGCTCCAACTATTGCCGAAAGTCTAGGAAAATATGAAAGATTCATTTTCAATCCATTTTTAAAATAATTTCATCTGCTTCGTCATAATAAGAGAGAGAGAGAGAGAGAGAAATAAAGTTGGAAGTGTCCAATCATGCATTGTAACACTGAACAGAAATGCTTTACATTTTCAAAATGAGAAGTTTGGTGTAGATGCTATTAAGCCAGTCCTGTAGATATTTCTTCATTGTCTAGATTTATGTTTCATACAAAACAACTGCTAACAACACAGGCTATGAAAAAGAATGAATGTATGATATTCAGATGGAGATGATAGATTACCAGATTGCTTGAATCTTTATTGTAAGAATTTCAGACCCATCCTTTACGTGATAGAAAACCACCCTGCTGAACGCCAGCTACAGAATAGATGATGTGCCACCGACAGTTAGTGAAGCAAACTGACGCCGATTGATCTTCATTCCAGTATACCTTCGTAAATGAGCTGTTAATAGGAATGTTTCTACAAGGTATAAGGTACAAGGTAGGCCTACTTACCCACCTATTGCAGATGGATGTCACGTGTTGATGGTTGCCATATTTGTAAAGCTTAGCAGCCCACGCTCTCGTGATAGCTCTGTAACCACTACTTAGCCAGTCTATTTAGAGGCAAACATCGTATGCGTAGTCTTAATGTGTTGAATTGCCGACTTGTATGACAATATTTCCAATTGCGCCTGATATTCGAGATGAAGATTAGGTGAGAGTAAATCCCCCGAAAAATTCTATTTATCGTTTTGCAAATTTGTAGTTTTGTAGTTGGGAACTTAGCACTTTATAGCCCGTTTGATCACATAAGCAAATCAGAGTCTGATCAGCACATTTTCTCTCTTCTCTTAATGGGGTTATGCATAGTTAAAGAATTATTTAAACCTTTTTTGTTCAGCATTTCTTTAGAAAGAAGATTGGCGGACGATGTGCTATCACATGGTAACATCAGGAGCAGAGTAGTTTGATAGGAGGTGCAGCATTATTATCAAAATTATGCTTTCAGAACATCTGCAAATTGGATCGTTTCTCTTGAAGATTCTCTTTTATGATCCCTCTCAGAATGAAAATCTGAGGGAAAGTTGCTCGTTGATATAGGTATTCTGGTTTCGCCAGAGAAAAGGTTCTGTGTGAGGTAAAATTCTGTAAAGAGACACCGAGCCAGTTCCCATGGTTTATTGCCACTTTGTCCAATGCATTTGGTTCAATCGTCGTATCGTCTAACATCATTCGGTCTAATATCAGTCCAATATACATTTGTTCTAATCAACATATCGTCCAATACCAGTAGGGCCAATAGTCATTTGGTCTATAACTATTTGGTCTAATATCCGTTTGGTCTAATCAATTTTTTTTTTTGCCACGGTTGGTCCAGTTATCATTTGGTCTAATAATCAAATGGTCTAAACCCAATTAGTCAATACCCACTTGGTCCATCAATCATTTTGGTCCCTATTACAGTTGGCCTAACTTCATTTGGTCCAATGTCATTTCGTCTAATAACCACTTAGTATAATTAAAATCTGGTCTAATTACCGTTTGGTCTAATTATCATTTGGTTTAACCAATTGGGCGAAATCTAGCCATCTTCGGCCCTAGGCCCTATCCTATGTGCTACATTGTGTTCAATTTTAGATCCAGATTTTATAAGAAAATCAGTTTAAGATTCTGCAGTTAATTTGTATCTAGAGCTGGCGTCTAGATCAACATATCATGGAGGTATTTTCCACTAAACGTGGAAAACAATGCCTTTCATACTGTAAATATAAGAATAATTATCATTCTTAATGATAATGCTTATATTATTATAATTGTTTTAAATATTATCATCACAGTGCAGCCTATGTAACATTCCAATAATTCAAATACTAGCAGTAGACCCTAGTATTACTATTATCATTAGGCAGTTACTGTTATCATTATTATTTATAATACTAGTAGGCCTATTATTTCAACGTATAGGCATATATAATTTCAAATAAAACAAAAAAATAAATATTAATATATATTTGTTTATAGTATTAGACCAAATGGCTGTTGGACCAAATGAGTAATAGGACCAAACATTCATTAGACGAACTGAGATTTGGACCAAATGATTATTAGACCAACTGGTCATTAGACGAAAATCAGTAGACCAATTGGCTGATGGGCGACATGATGATTGGACAAAATGGTAATTGGAATAATTGATGATTAGACCATATGGATATTAGAACAACTGGGATTAGGCAAAATGGGTACTGAAACAAATGAATATTGGACGAACTGATAATTAGATTAAGCGGTATTTGGACTAAATGAGTTTAGACCAAATGGCTATTACACCAAATGTTTTTTAGACAAAATGGTTATAGACTAAAACTGGCCATTGGACGAAATGATTATTGGACTAAACGGTCACTGGACGACACGTTAATGGACAAAATGATATTAGACCAAATGATGCTAGACCAGCTGACAATTGGACCAAATCGCAATTTACCGCGAAACTATGGAGACACTGCAATTCCCGTACAAGAATGCTATACCAAATAAAGAATACGAAATGTGGGTCTGTTTTAAGGAAAATTAGGGATTGGTCGTGAAAGTAAGGACCTTCCCAAATATCCCGGAGAAGCTGTCACGACATCGTGTGACATTTGGAAGATGTATGATATCTTGTGGTTGAAGCAAGCCTTATTTAGGTTGATGTGTATAGTTAGCAACCAGTCAAAAGTGACTGTTTTTGCCAGTTGTAACAGTGAGAGTTTGTTTTCTCGTTTGAAAAAGTACACTGTACCTTTTGTCTCATCTACAGTAACGTACCTAGACGTAAAATAAGAAAAGGAAATCATATAACTCGTGCCAAAATCATAAAAATACCACCCTCTTCTCAAACAGGTTGTGACATCGACATAGGCTTGGTTCAAGACTGATGATAATAATGCAGTGAGTTACCTTCGGTGGAGCCTCCTTATGCAGCATAGAAAATAGCACTTGTGAGAACGTCTTACGTTACGCCACGAAACAACACGCATTATTGTATGCTGTAAATAGAAGGAGATAATTATTACTCCGTACTGGGGTATATGATCATTTCGTTAGTCATCACACAGGCTTCGTAATGTAGCCATTATTTGCTGGTCATATCTTGACATGCTTGATGAAGCACAAGGTTTCGGATATTATTCTTTCGATCTCCCTTTTCGTTTCACACGTTAGTTATCTCTCTCTCTCTCTCTCTCTCTCTCGTCATGCTGACGTAGTTAACAAATAGACGCTTCATCCATCGACAGTATTGCAATTATTATTGTTTCTCTAAAAACTGAACCATACTGTAGAAAAGATCTCTTTTTACAAATATTCAATCATTGGTGAGAATGGTGAGATGACCATTGTTATGTACATACTGCACAGCACCGTGGCTGTAACATAGACATTTCTTCACAACTTGTTTTCATTTTCATACGAATCGTCATCAAGTTCCTTGAATATACGTCATTTTATGTTGTAAGAGACCTGATTGAAAATGTATCATTAATATACTCGCGTTGTAGGTTTTGGACTCGTATTACACAGTAGGATATTGCATTAAGGAGCAATATCACTTGGTATATGTGACGTGCCATATTACGCTAATTCTTTACATGAAGGTCTATTTAAATATATGTTTATTCAATTCCGTGCGTATTTAATTGAAAGATGATATTGACGGTATGTTTACTACTGTTACTGACACTTGATTTTTTTTAATGAACGATCATAATAATGACGTTGATATAAAATCATAACAAATAATTTTTGAGGATATGTCGAAGAAAATGCAACACTATGGTGTGCATGCCGAAACACTGACTATTCTAATAGTTTGGTTGAAAAGCACTGAATGATAAGATAAAAATAATATAAACGGTTTGTCTCTGGGTATTAAAACCAAAGTGATATTCGAACGCCAAAAACTTTTACCATGAGTTAACAAGGAAAAGGGTAGTTAAAATGATTGGTAAGTTTATAATCTCTTTCATATCATATTTGTGAATTAATTATGGTCCATTGATATACCTTAAATCTGGTAATTAAAAATATTCTATGGAAGCAATCCCCAGTCGATCAATTAATCAATCAATCAGTCACTTGACGGCGTCTTAATAATCACATTTAATTAAACCGTTGGTAAATTAGTGTTATTATTAAGTAAGGCTTAAACGATGTTAATGTGATTACTATAGGTTTTCCCTGTCAAATTCATCAAAACAGCAGCCAAGTTGATGCACATGTACAGTCGCCAGATTTCATTTGAATTTGAATGCTCATCAAGATCAACATTCAGTTGCCTAAAATGAGCATTCAAGTTGATTAGCGACTAGCGATCGCATACTTTCATCGTGCATTTTGATAGAATTAGCATTCAAATTAGTTTTTACCCAATAAGCATTCAAATCACTCATCTTTAATGTCAGCTTTAAACAGTAAGTTTAAGTTAACTGTTAAATCGTTTCTATTTTTTTAAAAACTGGTGTTTGTTTTTTGTTTTTATCTTGATTTTGTTGTGTGTTTTTCCAAACTTTAACATTTTTCTTCAATCTGATTATTCTTAGTCTTCAAATCTGTATTTTGTATATATCTAAATTAATCAATTTTTTTTCTTCAAATTTCTACAAGGGATTATAATTCTTTTTTTTCTGTATGTCATTCTTTAAGAATATCGTCATGTACATAGTAAATGGTGACAGGGCCATTGTGGAAAGCAGTTCTGAAACTGACAATGTTACCCGGTATAAATAAAACTGCAAATAAATGAATAAATAAATAAATAAATTTACTTGAGCTTCGGATCGCGAAAATTTGGAAATTCGTATTCATCGATAGACAAGCATGTTCGCGAGTTGATTTTGGGGAAAGGTAAAAAAAAAAAAAATTGTTAGCTTTCTCATTCTTTTTATGTTAGTTGGGAAGAATATCATAGTAGAAAATGTCTCCTGAAAAGGATTGCTCTTCAAATGCCCTCACATTCAAAATATGACAAGAAACAGCTGACATGTTCAGGCCGAATATTTGTGTGTAGTCCCATATACTCATTTCTGTGTGCAGTGCATGTGACTCTCAGCAGGACTGATTCAATTTTTATCATTTTAGTGATTCCAAAACCTTACAGCATACACCAATTCTTACGTGCTATATCAACCTTTCCCAACTGCTTTGAAACAGTTTCTTTCAAATTTAGTCTCATGACCAGAACTCAGCTTTATCTTTAACAGCAATGGATTTGACAATGCACCCCTTCCCTTCGAATTTTCATTTTTATGCCTCCGCCCACCGAAGGTGGTGCCGGAGGCATTATGTTTTCGGGTTTTCCGTCCGTCCGTCCGTCCGTCCGTCCCGCTTTCTTGTTCTAGCGATAACTCAAGAACCACATGAGGTATGAACTTAAAACTTGGTGCTAGTGTGTATCACCATAGGAAGGCGATTTGATTAGATTTTGGGGTACGTAGTTCAAAGGTCAAGGTCACAGAGGCCAATTTTTCTGAAATTTCTGGTGTTAGGCTCGTTCTAGCGATAACTCAAGAACCATTTGAGGTATGAACTTCAAACTTGGTGCTAGTATGTATCACCATAGGAAGACGATCTGAGTAGATTTTGGGGTACGTAGGTCAAAGGTCAAGGTCACAGAGTCCAATTTCTGAAATTTCAGGTGTTAGCCTCGTTCTAGCGATAAATCAAAAACCATTCGAGGTATGAACTTCAAACTTGGTGCTAGTATGTATCACAATAGGAAGAGGATCTGATTATATTTTGGGGTATATAGGTCAAAGGTCAAAGGTCACAGGTCAATTTCTGAAATTTCAGGTGTTAACCTTGTTTAATAACGCGATATCTCAAAAACCATTCGAGGTATGAACTTCAAACTTGGTACTAGTATGAATCACCATAGAAAGACGATCTGGTTAGATTTTGGGATACGTAGGTCAAAGGTCAAAGGTCATGAAGGTCAATTCTGAAATTGCAGGTTTTAGCCTAAGTAACGTGATATCTCAAGAACCATTTGATCCATTAACTTCAAACTTGGAACTAGTATGCATCACCATAATGAGATGAACTGATTAGATTTTTGTTCACGTAGGTCAAAGGTGACAGGTCGTAGAGGTCATTATACAGGTGTATGTGAAATTAATGTTTTTTTACCTTTGTTATCACCATATCTCAACTATTTCGTATTTATGACTAGGAGGAGATAAAGTGATCAGACTTTTTAGTTATAAGGTGTAAGGTCAAATGTCAAAGAGGTCAATTAACATGTAATTAGAGGCTTTTTATTCTGGTAATCACAAGATTTCAAGAACAGTTTGAGCCATCAACTGAATTTAGGCGGAGGCATATAGGAGACGCAGTCGCATTCGTCTTGTTTTTTAAATGATAAGATTTAGAAACAATATTAATAGTATTCTTGCAATGTCATAAATCAGGAATAGATGATAATGATGAACAATGATACGAAAAAGTAAAATCATGGAACAAAACAAAGTTAATAAAGAGTGTGGAACGATTTATGACTATGAAGTAGGTCTGCTCGAGCCACGTGAGCATCCCTCTTTCGGGGGGGGGGGGGGGCTGTGATAATCAAAAGCAAAAAAGAATAACAAAGCGAATGGTAAACTTAAAAATAAGATTAGACGAATAAAAAAACAACATTATGATGTAAAGGCTCCTTTGAATGAGCTGTACAAAATTGAAATTATACAGTACTTGTATATGAAAATCTAATGGTAGTCAATAATTTGTTTTTGCACCCATATTATTAGATGACTAATCATTTGGCAACAACAAATTACATTTGAAAACATTGCAATGCTTTAATGACGACAAAAAATTGAAGATGTAAAAGAAAAGGCAAAACCCGGCTATTTTATGTACTTCTTTAACCTTTCTGGAAATGAATGAACATACGGTACTGCTATTAAAACTTGACTGCCTATTAGTGACATGGAAAGTAAAACTCGAGCAAGACATCCAAGTCATCATAGATGAATTTCAATGACGCTTTGGCCTCTGTAGATTGAACGATGATAAATTAATTTGTATGTTCGAAGCTCATTTTTGCATGCTGGAAAATGAATTTGAACAACTGAAAACTAATTTGAATCAAAGGAGTAAACAGGTAAACGGAATGAGAAAATCCTTAGAATACGAGGGTTTGAAAATGAATATAAAAGCCAGTTTTGCGAATTTGACCGGGAAAACCTAAATTAATTTGCTCTATAATTCTCACTTTGAAGAATCACAATGGCACTCAAAGTCAAAGAGCCGATAAGTCGGAACTCATGACTAATGTTTATCAAGGCAAAGCACATAGCTGTTTTACATATACACAGAGCCGATATAATATTTGCAATATATGGATTATATATTACATTGAACCAATCGTAGTCTCTCAACAATCGATCCCAAACAAAAACCTATTGAGTATCCATTATCCAGTTCATGACAGGTTGATCAGTTGATAGGCGAATATTCTCATGGCTCGACCGCCCGCCCGGGGTGGTATTCTGTAAACTATTGTATTCATTTATACCCCCATCTTACGAGAACATGGAGAAGGCGATTCCGCTGCGATCTTCAAAAATCGACAAAGCGTGGTGGATCGTGGCTTGAGCTTTTTCAATCTTCTCCGTCGTATCTTGAGCCTTTCTGAAGCGTCAGTCGCTGTCGGCACGCTTCAAACCGCTTCCACCGCGACGCGTCATTATTTGAATGGCGAGTGGAGTGCGCTTCTATCACGCTGCAGGCGTTTGCGTTGTGCTACTACCGATCATCACATTCTCAACAGATAACAATTGACAGAAGAAATGTCATCGTTTTCCCCAATTTATATGGCGATTGCTTGAAATCGTCGCAAGAGGCCAGCATGAGCGTATCACATGCACTCCTCTCGTAGCACCACGGTAGCGAGGTCTTAATATGCGCATGAGCCTCGTAATACCATCGTCTTGATGGAAGAAGCAGCACCCCTCATCCATGTCATCGTCCTCGAAATGGGGCAAGAAGGCAGCAGCGTCGCACTATCATCGTATATTACCATTGTCTCCAGCGCAGGTAGATCTCAGCGAAGCTACAGCGCAATCGCCTCGCAGGTCCAAAAAATGGAGTTTCACAGATCGCCATGGTCGCCATGATCGCCTTTCTCGTGAGATGGGGGCATAGGAAGAGAACGAATCTAAGTTATGATGAGTCATTGGTAAAGTACTGCGCGCTTAGGTAGATGCGTATGCGGAAATTTTATGAAGACACCTGCTCTAACACCAACGAAAAGATTCCATTTAAAGTTGACTTTTAACTCCCATTTTCTAAAATAAAAGGTAATCCAGTTTTCATAATACTACTCCTGGTCTCTCTGCAAGGAGCCGTTTTTTGTAACACTTTTATTGTTATATGGGTTAATTTGTCTCTTCCTACCAGACTATCAATAAAATAATGGCTCACGTGATCTTTTATTTTCAAATCATGGTTATAGATTTGAAGAAAAGATAATCGCCTCTAAGAGTTCTATCAAATAAAGTATGTATGTGTATGATGAAGAAGTTTGCCTATTAACTCTTTGGTATGATGAAATATGGACATTGGAAAGGAAGCTGATGATCCCTCGGTATCATTTTAATGAATTACATCAAAACCGTGAATTAACGTACTTTGGTTGACTTGGGCCTATATTTGGCATTGAACTGATCCATGCAGCCATACAATCGCGCTCGAGAAAAACTGAAAATAAGGGTTAACATTTTAGTAATGGCATGACTTTTAACTTTAGAAACATTGTAAGATTCCTGGCCATGATCTTTGGCAGCGTGACAATTTTTTTCTTTCTATTATTCCTTTAATTCATATAATGTATTAAGTATCTTTTTGCTCAATAATTACCAAACATAATACCCGTGTGTGATGTACTATTTGAAAAAAATTGTGTTTGATTGTACAACTGTATTAAAACTTAATCTATAAATGTATATCGATTTACAATGTACCTATGATTTTAGTGGTTAACTTTCATTTATCATGATAATTGTTTACGAACGACTACGTTTGTTATTATTATATAATAACTTAGTTTCATAATAAGTTATTTATTTATTATCTGCCATTGATCATAAAGGATACGTGATGGGTTATTTGCGGGTAATAAAGACTTAACAAGTTAAATATCAAGCCATCTTGGATTAATGATTTATAACATTGAAAATGGAATATCGATTTCAATATGTGACCAATTTAGAAAAGTGGCAGATTTCAAATGGATATGTTTACGTGTATTCTTATTTGAAGAAAAAAAAATCATTGTCGAAGTATGTTTGCAATATAACATTCATGGTGTATGATATAGAATTATCTACCTTGCTGGCTTGTATTTTATGCGGTTTGTATCACAATGACTGATTTCATTAAACACTCAAGTGACTCAACAACAAGAAAAGCAATTTGTTATTTTATCCTTAAGAACAATTTGGTAGTTTGACTTTATCATCGCTTTATTTGAAGCTCGATAATATTAGCATTGGCGTAGACAGGTCCTCATAAGTAGGGGGTATGATTTCCCTCAAGGGCCATATATATATATATATAAATATATATGTATACATATATATAT
The DNA here is from genome assembly GCA_025618425.1 of Heliocidaris tuberculata. Lineage (NCBI taxonomy): Eukaryota > Metazoa > Echinodermata > Echinoidea > Camarodonta > Echinometridae > Heliocidaris > Heliocidaris tuberculata. The sequence continues at coordinate 932,348 of CM046835.1, read as the reverse complement.
ATATATATATATATATATATATATATATATATATATATATATATATACATATATATATATATATATATATATATATATATATATATATATATATATATATATATATATATATATATATATATATATATATATATATATATATATATATATATATATACACATATACATATATATATGTATATATATATGTATATATATATGTATATATATATATATATATATATATATATATATGTATATATATATATATATATGTATATATATATATATATATATATATATATATATATATATATATATATAGTGTAAGGTGAGGGTGTGTAAACATGCATTTATATGGTTTTTCTCTTTACATGCCCAAGATACAACTGTAGTATGATTTGAATATTGAGCGAGCGAGCGAAGCGAGCGAGCAAACAATATTCAAAATGTGTGAGGTCGCAATTAGATTGTAATATAAAAACGGGGAAACGCAATTCTTATGGGGTTTCATTTGCAAAATTTCAGAATGAAAATTTATTTAATAATCTATACTTTCAATACGAGGGAGCGTAGCGAGCGAACATTTGGGAATATTAGCACTAAGTCACTTTGGATTAGGGGCACATGTTATGGAAAAGGGAAACGTGGTACTTATCATGGGGAAAAGGACACTTATTAGAAAAATAAATGAATGTGTAGAAAAGGTAGAAAAGGCAGTTATCAGAGGTGAAAAGGGGCACAAATCACACCTGAAAAGAGGCATTTATAACAACAGAAAAATTTTCTTATAAAGCAGAAAAATTAAATCAGTGTCAATATATTACAAAGGAAAAAAAATGACTTGTTACATTAAAAGGGATAAATGCTCTTATTGAAATAGGAGCATTTATCAAAGGTAAGGTGAAGGATGAGATATAATTATCAAAATAGGCACTCTTTATAAGAATATAGAACGGGAACTTATTCGAAAGAAGAATGGGGGTATTCATCTGAAGTATATCCCTTTTTCACATTATTTAAAGGGTGACTAAAATAAAAAAAATTAATTGCCCATTTTTCGTAGGAAGGAGTCATCAGGAGCCAAAAATATCTATCACACACTTTTTTATGCATTCAGTCGTATTTCATAATCATTTGAAAAGTACATTTTTGCTGATTTACACAGTCATAAGCCCCGCCCCTAAAAAAAAAACCCCATCGAGCGACATGATCACGTGATCTGTGTCGTACGAGAAGTAAAGGGAAAATATTCCACCAACCTATATACCGTGCGCGCCCGCAGGCCCCGGCAGGCCCAGCCCGGTGCCGAGCATGACATTCACCGCATCGATTTGCATCGCATATTTTCGTGTGTTTAATTCCTCACAATCATGGGCGTCAATCCGAATTAGACCGTGGGGGGGGGGGGGGGGGGGGGGGGACACAAGTTCAGTGAGGATTAGGGGGGGATGGGGTCGGAGGACATAGAATGCGGTGTTTGCAGGGTATGGTGTGGCATAAGGGTTAACACCCCCATTTTTGAAGAATTGTCCTTTTGAAGAATTGTCCTCATTGCAAGGGGGTATCAGGCGCGACCAAAAAATCACGCAAAAAGGGTTGTTTTTCAAGATCGGGCACGTTACGTACGTAACGTGAATAGGGTCTCAAAATCACCAAAAATCAAGAAAAAGGGTATCTTTTTCAAAGTGATGATTTACGCATTTAGGGTCATAAAAAATAAACTTACGTACTTAGGGTCATTCAACACTAAAACAAGTTAAAATCACCATTTTTAGCTGAAGCTGACGTCATAGCCTGTTTTGCATAAATCAACATAAACTGGATCATTATTCGCAGGCTAACTCGGCACTAGGGCGAACTCGGCCTTGGGGGGAAATCGCGCACAGAGTTGAATTGATCGCAAAGTACTTGTGTTGAGACGGTGTTAGCGTGGACTTAACTCTTGAAACACAGTCGCCTCGCAGTGCCGAGTTAGCCCGATCCCCAGGCCATACATCAAACAAAAAAACAAAAACAAAAACAAAAACAAAAACAAAGAAAACATCGGGCCCTTAAGAACTGTCTTTTTTGAGTAATTATTAAATGGATGTTGATTGATGTGAAGTCCCGGTGTGAAGGGAAGTTTCATGAATGTTCCGTAATCATGATTAGAATTTCCGGTTTGAATTTACAAATTATTTAGACTGCCTGATCAAGGGCCTCATGCAAGGAAAGTAAAATGTTTTTACTTGCTTAGGGTATAAAAAATTGTTATTTGCTTAGGGGTAGGAAAAACTGGTTATTACTTGCTTAGGGGTTTACAAAAAATGATTACTTACTTAGGGCAGCAAATTACACGTAATACTTATTTAGGGTGTATTTTTTGCATCACGTTAATACTTGTTTAGGGTGCTTTTGGCGAGTCTCTGGTCACGCCTGATACCCCCCTTGCAATGAGGACAGACCCCCCCCCCCTCCCAATATAAATTTAGTATCGGAAACAGAGAAATATATAGACTGAATAAAACAAAATAATATACGAAAGGTTTAATGTTTGCATTTTTTCCCTAAAAAGTGAAAATGTTCCATAATATATAACTTACTTTTAATTAACAGAATTTCTCAATAATTTAGAAACCCTTAGATCTATAGGGGAAAAACTGAGGGGCATATCAAAGCAAGGACCGCAATGGCGCGCTCATCTTGGTTTCATAAAGCCCCCATCACACCAGACTCGTTCAGTCGTTCTCATCACTATACGTTCTGAAAAAAATGATGCCAAACGGGTTACAACTGTGGTGAACGCGAACGGAGTGGACGTCTCCCCTCTATATCTCTCTTTCTCTGTATTCTATCCATCTATCTCTCCGTCTCTCTATATATCTTTATCTCTCTATCTCTCACCCTCTCTTTATCTCCCCTCTATCTCTATCTCTCAATTTATCTCTCCCTCTATCTCTCTCCCTATTTCTCTATAAACTCTCTCCTTCTCTCTCTCTATATCTCTCTTTCTATCTCTTTATCTATCCCTCTCGTACATCGTTTATAACATTATTCTGCCAAAAGGGGGTTTGACGGCATGGATTATCTTAATTCAGAGAAACTCTGAAAAATAATGTTCTCTTAATCTCTGTGAACACCTGTAAGGATTCAGAAAAGGCTAAAAAAAAAAAAAAAAACACTCATTCGTGACTTTGTTAGTGTTTATGATAGGCAAGTGACGACACTTGGTATATTTTTATACTTCGCCCAAGCATTTGACATGATTGATCACTGATCATATTTTTTTGCAAAAAAATAAATAAATAAATAACAACATTACACTATATATGCTGTTCCATTCAAATTTTATGATTGAACTAGTCAACAGTTATATTATTATATTCTATGATGAATCATCAAAATGAATTAATATCACCCTCAAAACAAAACAATGTATTTTAATTATTTTTATATTTTAATAAAGCAGAATATGATACTCAGAAAGACACAAAAGTCCCACACAAGGTAGTCAATGTTACATATCTTACATGTGATTTCTAGAAATACAATACACATAGTTCCCTACAAATTTGGCGTTGATATCATCCTTTCTTAGCATGTATAACTACATTTCCTTTTTTGCATGGAAAATGTGGTGAAAGTTTCATTTTATTCTTCCAAATATTCGTTCTCTGCTTTCTGAGTTTTGAACAAATGCAGCAGCTATGTCCCTGGCTTTGACATGTGCAAGTCGCTCCCTATGGACATGGCACAACATGACATGGTTCAATCTCTACTGCTACATGGTATTTCTGAGCCATGTTTTTACACGTCTTAGGGCACTGAAAGATCTCTCTGCTTGGCAAGAACTTGCTGGTGAAACAAGCAGGAGTCTCAGAAGTTGCTCAACATTTGGGAACATCCCCCTAACTTCCGGAATCATGCCCTGAAATGCCTTCCTGCATTCTTCCACAAAAGAATATACTGATGTCGGAAGAAGACCAATTCACACCTAAGACCATCCCCCAATTCAAACTTGTCAATGAGATCATCTATTGATCCACATGGATGCCAGTCTTTTCTGTTCTTCTATGTCTGTTGAGGTGAAGTAGATCCTGAAATTGGAAAGGGCACTGTCTATTAGCTTGAAGAACTCTACACGATACTTTTCTTCTAGAGATTCTGAAACATATTGCTGCGATCCCTCAGTGTATCTAGCTGGACATGCTGGAATTCTTTCTTTGCGTGACATTACGGGATCAATACTCTAATTCAATCATTAAACTTCTCTCTTGGATCAGTTGCGCATTTTTCGTCAATTGTATTATTTTTGTTTTTATTTCAAACTAGAGTCTACTAAACTTGAGTAGCCATTAAATAAAATGCATCTACCGTATGTATGAATTCAATTCTCCCCCCCCCCCTCTCTCTCTCTCTCTCTCCCTCTATCTCTCTATTCCTCTTTCTTGCTCTCTCCTTTTTTTTCCCTCTCTCTTCCTCTAACATTTTTTAGCTATTTTTTTTCTATTTTCTCTTCTTTCCTTGTGGACACATATGTAACTGTAGTGTTACATTTAATTTGGTCTGTGGACATGATACAAAATAGAAAATCTGATCCTATTTTGAAAGTTGAAAAAAAATTTGAATGAAAATATGGCCACCTACTACTATAGTACTAGCCTAACTTATTATTAAGTTAGAGAATCTACTAGTAAAAGTTACTATGGTAGCCTACTTAATACTCAAGAGTGACAATTTGGGCTTCTTGGCAAGGCCTAAACTTAATAACAGACCTACACTACAATTAACAATTAACTTTAGCTGGGAGAGGGCTTACTCAGTCTCAGACTGAGTCTAAATAAGGGGGCGTTGCAAGAAACTTGCAATCAATTGCAAGTCAATTTTAGATCCAAGAATCAATCATAAGTCTTGTAATTTATCGAAAATTTGCAATTGATTGCTTGTCTGCTTCCTGCAATAGGAAGTATAAAGTGATTTGCTGTAGTTGAAATTGATCTATCCATTGACTTGTAAATTTGCAACTGAAAATTGCTATCGATTGCATATAAGTTTCTTGCAACACCCTCTTACTTAGACTCTCACAATCAGACTAAGATGACAGCTAGAGAGCAAGAGGAAATTTGGAATTTTAGTTAGGGTCTAAGCTTTATAATTACCTTTTTTGCCCTCGATGTTCTTGCCATCTTGATGTTCTCAAAGTTCAAAAGTTGTAATGCGTGCAGTGCCGTGCACATGGCCGGCCGGCCGGCCGGCGCAGCAGCGTATAGGGCGCGGCGCGGCGGATGCGTACTGTATGTACGGGCACTGAATGCTGGACCGTGGCTGGTCGATCGTACGTATACTCGCGTTACACATCTACCGTAGATTTCATTGAGCGAATCCGGGGGGGGGGGGGGGGGGGGGGGGGGAGATGAATGGTCCAAAATAACGTATAAACAGTGGGAACACTTTAGTTCAGCTGGCAACTTTTGGAAAGTTAAAAAAAAAAAAAAAGTCAACGCAGAGAGAAAGAGAGAAAGAAAAAAAAAGAAAAGATTTTAACCCCAAATCGTGGGGGGGGGGGGGGGGTACATTTCGCCACCTAAAAATTCGTGGGGGGGACGTGTCCCCCCCCCCCCCCCCCCCCCCAGGATTGACGCCCATGCTCACAATAACTTTGATTTTGGGACACAATTTCATCAAAAATGCAAAATCGGTGTATAGTTGCGGGCTGTAGCAAGACCCCTAAAGATGATGTAAGCCTACGTACATCATTTTCCTAAAGATGAAAATCTACGGAAATTGTGGGTCGCAAAGGTATGCTCACGCGGGCAGAGTGGCAAGGGCCAAGCGAGTGGAGTACAATTTGCAGTGTTCACTTTTCTTCTCCAGCAGCTGCAGTAGCTTCACCCGCGGCCCCTTCCCCCACGACCCCTTCACCATGCCCTGGCGCGTCTTCTGCGAGGGGTTCAAACATTATGGTCGAATTCCCCTTGCCACTGCACTTGAGCTTCTCCACTTTCGGGATCGATAAATGATCTGATAAATCAGAGTTCGTATCTGGCTCAAAAAAGTCCTCCAAATCGGACTCGCGATCACTATCCATCTCTCTAAGTTACTCGAAGAATTCAGCCAAAAATCTAAGTCAGTACTACCGTAGTACATGTAAAGCGAAGTAAAAAAAGGCTAGAGTAAAAACAAACCAAACAAAAGCGTTTACCAGTCGCTTAGTACGAGGGGGAACATAGTTGCCGTACTAAAGATGTGTAGTACATTGCACAGACGCATAAAACGGCTGTATACGCGTTTAAGACCAAAGCAAAACTATCGTTCGGCAAGCTCAGATGGATGAGAACATTGTTCAAAGAAAAGTTAAAGAAACAAAACAAGAGCTGTATATTTGGGCAAAAGTGTTCACTGATCTTAAAGAAAATATATTGATAATGATTATTCAATCCTTAGACTGTATTGATTAATTTCCCTTTTCATAAATTGTCCGTTGAACAGAGGGGTCAAATACCGCATTGTGTGTTACATTGCCGCAGCCTGCAGATCTTGTGCCTCTTACTCTTCATACGTCACTTGGGGGTGTGACGTCAATTAGCCAATCAGCTCACGAGTTTTAAGGAACGGTCCCCAAACCTCTACTTTTCCCCCTTTTTCTCCAAAACGAGACATAATTTTGACAATCCATTGCCAGATTCGTGATTTGAATGCAAAAATACATGGAAACAGCACCTTTTTTTCTCTCTAATTTAGTCACCCTTTAAAGCTCGATAGTGTAAAGGTGGGTTTTCACGGGGCACACGAACGATTCGCGAAGGATGCCAAGGTCGAAAAAAATGGAAAAGTCCAACATTCGTGTTAGGCTCCAAAAGTTCTCCAAACATGCGCAGGAGTTCGAAGCGTCGTCAATTATTTGCGGGAGTAGTTTTTTAGCTCGGAGGGAATTTTTCAAAAGTTTGAAATTTCTTGCGAACGTTTCCAGCATCCCGGGTCGTTATTTCTTCGTGATTTGCTTTCGAAAATGTCTGGAAAGCTTCGTCATATGAGCACGAACTACTCACGACGTGCGTGATATTCGCAACATTTCGTGAAACCGCAAACAGATTCCGACAGTTAGGAGGATGTCTCGCGCATGTCTCACGAAAGCAGCGAAGTTTATTCGTGTCGTTCGCATTTTAGTCTTCGTATACATGTATGTGGACTGGCCATATATCGCAACGCTACACACGACATTCGCACATACGTTGTGAGAACTATAGGCGCAAACGGCTTTTACTAAACAGTCGGGTCGCGACGTGGTGCGGTGCGGCTCGCTGGGAAGAAATTTTTCCAACATTTCAAAGGAATTTTATTTATGGTATCTTTTTTTTCTTCTGAGCAGCAAAACAAAAAGGGATTTTTTCCCCCCGAACATTTTTCAGGAAATTTATGTACGATTCTCTTTTTTTTAAGCTACAAAAATTTCTTAATTTTTTTTTCTCAAACATTTTAAAGGAATTTTTATGTATAGAATCTTTTTTTTTTTTGGGGGGGGGGTGAGCATTTTTAATTTCATTTTTTTGACAAAAATGCTGCGACCTAATCTCCAAAAACAAAAATAGATCTAGAAACTAGAACTGCAATCGTATCGGAACGATGTGCATGCAATGTCGTCCGTATCTTTTATTTTTTTTGAAAAGTTGACATGTGAAATATAAAGTTATGCATGTTGAAACATGATATCAGATAAGATGGGAGAAAATAATGCATACTGTTAAATTAGGAGATGATAGAAAAATGAAAACAAGAAAAAAGAACAAAAAATCAAATAATGATGATAATGGTGATGACAATGAGGATGATGGTGATGATGGTAATGGTGGTGTTGATGATGATGATGGTGTTGATGATGATTGTGATGATATAATAATGGTAATGATGATAAAGATCGATAATGATAAAATGATGATGATGGTGATATTGATAATGGTGATGATGATGGTGATGATATGATGATATAATCATGGTGATGATAATGATAATGATGATAAAATGATGATGATGATGGTGATGATGATAATGGTGATGATGATGGTGATGATGATATTGATGATATAATGATGATGAAAATGGTAATGACGATGATATAATGATGATTGTGATAAAGATAATGGTGATGATGGTGATGATGATGATGATGATGGTGATGACGATGATGGTGGCGCACGCCCTGACCCAAATGGCTTTCCACACGCTCCAGTCCACATGGCCTCAAAACAATGAAGCATAGTAAACTACGCACGGCACTTTGGGGTTGTGCGGTATTTAACATAAGGAAAGGAAGAAATCAAAGATCATAGAACAATGACAGTAGGGTAAAACATAGAAAGACAAGATGACAAAGAATAACAAAGGGAAAGGTAGAAGGATAAAATGCCTTTCCATAGCCTCTGGCCACGTGGCTTCCACACTATTATGTGACGCAGAGTATACCAGGCCACATCGGCTTTGCGTAGAATTGTATTGAAGAAAATGTCGTTAAATGGCATGTACTGAAATGGCTTTATTTGCTAATAACTGGGCTCTTTTTTGTTCTTTATTTGCCGTATTTGGTAAGAGCATTGGAAAGAGCATTTCATGGCCGTCATTTTGGGACCACTTTCATATTTTTATGACAATCCTATCGAAACGTGTGATGCATGATAATTTATAGAACAAAATGGCGTCTAAAATGTCACGCTTGACCGATTTTAAAAATCCGGCTTCGAGATTCTCTTCATTTTGCCTCAAAGAATGTGCCTGCAAAATTTCAAGAAAAATAAAGATCGTTCAGGGGGGGCAAAGTTGGGATCCCGATTTGCCCCATAGACAATACGTGTAATGCATGGGCGGAAACTCTGCAGGATCCGTATTATGACCTGACTTAAATCGCGATTTACTGAAAATTTTCTGTGAGACCCTATACCGTGTTTGGTATCTCTGAGAAGGGAATTTCATTACGGTCATTTTGAGCTGAATGTCATTAGTGCGTCATTTAAAATAAGCATATTACGCCATATTATGTAATGCATATTAATTTGAGATTTTTTGCGATAACTTCGTGATGACGTCATCAATTTTTACCAAATTTAGCTGACAGTTGTCAAATACATTGATACACACACCTACCAAGTTTCAAAGATGTAGGTTTAAATTTCGCAATTTTAGATTAAGTTGAAGTTATTTCGGCATTTCCGTAAATTTCATGATTTTTACGAGCAATTTTCGCCAAGTTGGTCTGTGATAAGGTATATATTTTTTCAGTTGGCTGAATAGAGTATATCTTGAAGCACCTAAATCCAAAAAAGGGTACGGTTTTAGCCAGGCATAATGGAGATACGGCCACAAGAAAATAGCCATTTTGGAAACTTTAGAGGGCGTTATTTTTATTATGCCGAATCATTGAAGCATGAAACTGATCAGGGATGTGTGCAATGACAAGATAAAGCCACAGTGAAAATTTGAGACAAAAATGACTTGATATGAGGAAGTTATGGCAATTTTTCAAATTCGGGAATGAATATTTTAAGAATTTTAATGTTTTTTAATGTTGCCGATTTCGGATTTGAATTTAGAGTATGAAGATGAAATTTTGAAGGTTAGGTAAAAAAAAGAAAGTTGAAGAACAAGTCTTACTCTATATAAAGCACTTTGTTAGAAGTCTGTAGCATGTAGGATAGTGGAGATAGGCAAGAAGAAAGAAAGACATGAAAATGGCCCGAAAATGGACAAAATGGCGCCTGGATGTTCATGCATGAGTGATTTCGGAAAATGAAGAGTCAGGTGCACAACAAGACATGGCAAGGAAGATGGCTATGAAATTTGAAATGAAATGGACGAGAGGAAGGGACCTAATTAGGAGGAACAAGCACTACGTGCAAAATGAATAGGAGTTTGAGGTAAGAAGATCAAGAAGAAGAAGAAGAAGAAGAAGAAGAAGACTAGAACTGCAATCGTATCGGAACGATGTGCATGCAATGTCGTCCGTATCTCTTATTTTGTTGAGAAGTTGACAGGTGAAATATAAAGTTATGCATGTTAAAACATGATATAAGATAAGATGGGAGAAGATAATGCATACTGTAAAATTAGGAGATGATAGAATCGTTAAAACAAGAAACAACGAACAAAAAACAAAGAATGATGATAATGGTGATGACAATGATGATGATGATGGTGATGATGGTAATGGTGGTGTTGATGATAATAATGATGGTTATAATGATGATTATGATGATGGTGATGATGATAATGCTGATGATTATGATGATGATGATGATGATCATGATTATGATGATGATGATATAATGGTGATGGTGATCATGATGATTATGATGATATAATGATGATATAATAATGGTGATGCTGATCATGATTATGATGATATATTGATGATGATGATGATGATGATGATGTTGATATATATGTTGATAATGTTGATGATGATGATGATGATATAATAATGATGACGATGGTGAGCATTATTATGATATAATCATGATAATGGTGATGAAATAATAATGATGATAATGGTGATGATGATAATGACGATGATGATGATATAATAATAATGATGATGATGGTGGTGCATGCCCTGACCCAAATGGCTTTCTACAGGCTCCAGTCTACATGGCCTGAACACAGTGAAGCATAGTAAACCACGCGCATCACTTTGGGGTTGTGCGGTATTTAACATAAGGAAAGGAAGAAATCAAAGATCATAGAACAATGACAGTAGGGTAAAACATAGAAAGACAAGATGACAAAGAATAATATAGGGAAAGGTAGTAGGATAATATGCCTTTCCATAGCCTCTGGCCACGTGGCTTCCACACTATACGTGACGCATAGTATACCAGGCCACATCGGCTTTGCGTAGAATTGTATTGAAGAAAATGTCGTTAAATGGCATGTACTGAAATGGCTTTATTTGCTAATAACTGGGCTCTTTTTTGTTCTCTATGTGCCGTATTTGGTATCATACGAAAGAGCATTTCATGGCCGTCATTTTGGGACCACTTTCATATTTTTATGACAATCCTATCGAAGCGTATGATGCATGAAAGATTTATACAACAAAATGGCGTCTAAAATGTCACGCTTGACCGATTTTCAAAATCCAGCTTCGAGATTCTCTTCATTTTGCCTCGAAGAATGTGCCTGCCAAATTTCAAGAAAAATAAAGATCGCTCAGGGGGCCAAAGTTGGGATCCCGATTTTCCCCATAGACAATACGTGTAATGCACAAAATGGCATCTAAAATGTGACGCTTGACCGATTTTAAAAAATCCGGCTTCGAGATTCTCTTCATTTTGCCTCAAAGAATGTGCCTGCAAATTTTCAAGAAAAATAAAGATCGTTCAGAGGGCCAAAAGCGGGATCCCGATTTGCCCCATAGACAATACGTGTAATGCATGGGCGGAAACTCTGCAGGATCCGTATTATGACCTGACTTAAATCGCGATTTACTGAAAATTTTCTGTGAGACCCTATACCGTGTTTGGTATCTCTGAGAAGGGAATTTCATTACGGTCATTTTGAGCTGAATGTCATTAGTGCACCATTTAAAATAAGCATATTACGCCATATTATGTAATGCATATTAATTTGAGATGTTTTGCGATAACTTCGTGATGACGTCATCAATTTTTACCAAATTTAGCTGACAGTTGTCAAATACATTGATACACACACCTACCAAGTTTCAAAGATGTAGGTTTAAATTTCGCAATTTTAGAGCAAGTTGAAGTTATTTCGGCATTTCCGTAAATTTCATGATTTTTACGAGCAATTTTCGCCAAGTTGGTCTGTGATAAGGTATATATTTTTTCAGTTGGCTGAATAGAGTATATCTTGAAGCACCTAAATCCAAAAAAGGGTACGGGTTTAGCCAGGCATGATGGAGATATGGCCACATGAAAAAAGCCATTTTGTAAACTTTAGAGGGCGCTATTTCTATTATGCCGAATCACTGAAGCATGAAACTGATAAGGAATGTGTGCAATGATAAGATACAGCCACGGTGAGAATTTCAGAGAAAAATGACTTAATATAAGGAAGTTATGACAATTTTTCAAATTTGGGAATGAATATTTCATGAAATTATGTGTTTTTTAATGAACCCGATTTCGGATTTGAATTTAGATTATGAAGATGAAATTTTGAAGGTTAGGTTAAAAAAAGAAAGTTGAAGAGCAAGTCTTACTCTATCTAGAGCACTTTGTTAGAAGTCTGTAGCATGTAGGATAGTGGAGATAGGCTTGATGAAAAAAAGGCATGAAAATGGCCCGAAAATGAACAAAATGGCGCCTGGATGTTCATGCATGAGTGATTTCGGAAAATGAAGAGTCAGGTGCACAACTAGGCATGGCAATGAATATGGCTATGAAATTTGAAATGAAATGGACTTGAGGAAGGGACCTAATTACGAAACACAAAAGATACGTGCAAAGTCAATACGTTTTCGAGGTAAGAAGAAGACAAAGAAGAAGAAGAAGAAAAGGAATGTGCAGAACGCGAACGGAAATAAGGCAATGTCGAGGACGACATTGCAAAGAAGAAGAATAGGAAAGTCAGAACGCGAACGGAAACAGGTCAATGTCGTAGTACGACATTGCAATAAGCTGCCCGAATATGAAGTGGCCTTTGCCCGAGTATCGGATCTTTGAAAATCCTTGGGGAGGGGGGGGGGGGGGGGCGGCGGCTGCAACCAATTGCCAAAAGGGGACGCCTTTTGCCCGAATATTAACTTTCATTCATTCATTCATTCATTTATTCAGTTCTGAATAAAAGTACAAGTACATAGTATACAGTTTACATGTATGATCACAGAAACTTATTTCTAACAGAACTTGGACTCCAAGATAAGCAGAAGCTTGACGCCTTGTGAGCCCTTACAATTAAATACAATCTTACTAAGGGGGGGGGGGGGGTCCTGGTGATGCAGAACAGGAAGAAGAAAGGGAGAAAGGTGGATAGAGACTGAAGAGAGAAGGAAAGAGAGAGAGAGAAAAGAAATAATGAGGATTAAGAGTTGCAGATGGCTGCACATGCGATTACAAAGTACGTACGTGAATATGCATTGATATGCGAGAAGTAAGAATAATGAGTTGAAAATACATTCATGAATTAAATAGTATATTGGGAAAGCAGCATTCTCTTGACAGCTGCTTTAAATGCAAACTCAGAGTGAAGATTCATATTATCCAAGGGTAGCGAGTTCCATATGTCAGGACCACTATGTATAACTGATTTATGCGCAGTGGCAGTTTTGGGGTTGGATAAATGAAATTTATTCGACTGCCTAGTTGGATAGGAATGTACATCTTTATTTTGCTTAAAAAGGGCGGTCAGAGTAGGTGGCAATTGGCCATTGAAAAGATGAAACATAAACATTGCAGTCTGCAGAAGGTTTATATCTGATATTTTGAGGGTATTTAATTTTAGGAACAAAGGGGCACTATGGTCCCTGTAGTGAGAACCAGTACATATACGTATAGCTTTTTTTTGATATCTTAAAATCGAGTCATTCAGACATTTGGAATTCGCCCATACTAGATTACAGTACGTTATATACGGTAATAACATAGTATTATAAAGTATGAATAAGATGTTCAATGGGAGGTAAAACTTCAGTTTAGACAGAACACCAACACTGCTTGAAATGGCTTTAGAAATATACTTGATGTGGTCAGACCAATTTAAAAATTCGTTAATAAACTCCAAGAAATTTGGTATTGGTTTGCCGTTCGATCAAGGTATCATCTATTTTCAAGGATATATCAGGCTGTAATGGTTTATTATGAGTTGTAAAATATATGTAGTTTGTTTTCTTAAGATTTAAAGATAGCATATTACATCGAAACCATTTGGCAAGTTTTGGCAGTTCTGAGTTCAGAGTATCGATAAAAACATTGATATCTTTATGTGAGAGAAACACATTTGTGTCATCAGCAAACATTATATATTTTAAGACAGTTGAGGAGTTAGAAATATCATTAATATAAAGTAAGAACAATAGCGGGCCCAATATTGAGCCCTGTGGACTCACATTTTATATCTAATATTTCAGAATTAACATGATCATATAAGGTAAATTGTTTCCTGTTTGACAAATAACTCTGAAACCAGTTTAAAGTTATTCCTCTGACACCATAATGTTGTAGTTTCTTCAAAAGAATCGAGTGATCAAGAGTGTCGAATGCCTTGCTCAGATCCATAAACACGCCAATCACATGCTTACGATCAGCCAAGGCATCCGACACTCTATCATACAATTGTACTAATGCAAGCTCAGTTGAATATGACTTCCTGAAGCCAAATTGATTGGGATTGAGAAGGTCATTCTTCGTCAAAAAATCATACAATCTGTTATACACGATACGTTCAAGTATTTTTGAAAAGCTGGACAATATGGAAATTGGGCGATAGTTACTTAGATCAGAGCATCATCTTTTTTATATATCGGTATAACTTTGGCTATTTTAAATAAGTTCGGAAATACACCAGTTGTTAAGGACAGATTAAATATAAATACAAGGGGGGTTAGGATACTACCAATTATTCTTTTTAATACACTGGTACTGATTTCATCGTGGCCAGATGACTCGGTTTGTTTAAGTGAGTTCACTATGTTTATTATTTCAAGATAATCAGTAGGTTTGAAAAAAACTGATTTATTTATGTAATCGGGAAGATATTTTTCAAAATCATTTCCTTGTGAATCTATTTTAGATGCTTGCTCCAGACCAATGTTAGCAAAGTGCTTATTGAAGCCGTTAGCAATATCTTTCGGATTATCCAATTTGTGGTAATTAGAGGAAAAGTTTTTAACTTTGGGGGAACTGTTCTGTTTACAAAGTACTTCATAATGATAATAACAGCAATAACATCAATAATAATATAAAATATAATAATAATAAATATAAAAGTAACAAAATTAATGTTAATGATGGTAATAACATTTGTATCAATAATAATAATACTAATAATAATAACAATAATAATAATAATAGTAATAATAATAATAATAATAATAATAATAATAATAATAATTAAAACAATGGTGATGATGTAAAAATAATGATAATAATAGCAATAATAGTAATAATTATAATAGTCTTCATGATCACTTTTATAATAATTAATAATACTGACATTAACAGTAGCAATGATATTGTTATTGCCATTAATAACAATTATGATAACAGTAATATTAGTAAAAATAATAATTATGATAATAATAATAATATAATAAAAATAATAATAATAATGTCAATAATAATAACGATGATGATAATAATAATAATATCAATAAATGATAATGATAATAATAGTAGTGATAATAAATATTAATAATAGTGATAACAAATTAAAAATACAAGACAGTAATGGTGCAATGACATATTATGTCTCTATGTTTTATATGCTATCTCCATATGTTTTTAAAATATTGTATATATGTGAATTTTTAATGTTTTAATGTTTTTCGAATCTTGTATAAATATCTATATGTGTTTTTATTGTACATCACACTCAATTCAGCCTTTGGGCTGCCATGTGCTGATTTAAATAAACCATTATCAATTCAATTCAATTCAATACTTGATTTATAACTTTCCATGTAGAAGACAAATTACCGTGGGCATTTTCAAGTTTTTTGGGAAAAGTAAAGTTTACGTGAAAGCCGTATAACTGAAGTCAGTGTGTTTCTATATTTCTTATAAATATTAATATTTACATCATTAGGCTTTTTGAGGCTGGTTTTATACAGGTTATTCCTTTTCCTAATTGACTTTAAAATACCTTTAGTAATCCATGGATTCCTCGGGTTATTCTTGTGGGGCGCTTTTCAACTTTGGGAATATTTTTGTCTAAGTAATATTTAAATTTATTCCAAAAATCCTCGTAAGCAGTATTTGGTTCGTTGCATAATTGAATGTCGTTCCAGTTTTCAGAAGTTAAGTCATCATTAAGGCGTAAAATATTATCCGGTGAAAACTTGCGTATCTTTATAATCTGCTTATGTTTAAGGGGGTGGCGATTTACATCCTTTATAATTAAAAAAATTGGTAAATGATCTGAGATTTCGCTATAAAGAACACCAGCCTCCATGTTGACATTAATTGTATTACAGAATATATTGTCAATTAATGTCACAGAATTTGAACTTACACGTGTAGGTTTACTTATACTAGGTCGGAAAGCATGAGCATTTAAGAGATTGCAGAAATTATTTGCATTATTATCTTTGACTAGTAGGTCAATGTTGAAGTCACCCATAAGATACACAGGTTTATTTATGACACTGATGTTATCAAGGAGGAACTCCAGGTCGTCCATAAACAAATTGATGTTACCACTAGGTGGTCTGTAAACTACACATATGATTATATTCTTTCCTCGTGCCATTTCAATTTCAACACATAAAAGTTCGGCACTTTTGACAGGAAATACAAAGTTAGATTTAATTTGATATGATAATAAATTAGATACGTATAAGCCGACTCCTCCTCCACGACCAGTTGTCCTGTCTGAGCGGATGAAAGAATAACCGTCTATATCAACTACAGAGGAAGAATGATGATCAGAAAGCCAAGTTTCGGTAATGCCCATAATTGAAAATTGAGTGCTCATAGAAGAAAGAAGTAAGCATATATTTTCGTGATTTCTACACAAACTTCTGGCATTACAATGTAAGATACTGAAATCGGACTTACCAAACTTAATGTTTGCATCAAATTCTTTTGGAAGTTGGTAATGACAACTTATAACATTACCTAAGAGTTGATCTAATTCATCGTCATCCATAGGGAGGGTTGTTGGACATGGAATAGCCATGAAGACCATTACTACGTGTATTACATAGATAAATAACAGGCTACGGGAAGAGGAGGAGGATCGGTTATTTGACAGACATATCATCATGAATTGAAATAAACATGTGCATAAGCAATACAAATACGAATGCAGAGAAAAGAGAGAGAGGAAATGCATCACCAGGAAATAAGCAGCTAAGAGGAGTAGAGTAAGAAAAGCAAATACAATAAACAGTTTCAACATTCCGAACAAGCAACTCTGAATTTCGGATATGTTTGTGAGCCTCTAATATGTTTGAAAAGAGAAAAGAAATCGCATAAGGACATGCTTTGTCAAAAAATGTCACTAGTCAAGGTTATAAAAGGGCGAATGGAAGAACAGTCACAAAGTTCGTTCTCTCACTCACTTTTAGAATTTATTTACTTTCAAATCAAATTTATTATTGAAAATTTGTTTATGTACTCTGATTTCCTGTTAATCAAAATCTTATAAATTCCTCACCTTATCGGAGGTGTGGTTTCAATAAAGATAAAGATAGGACAACAATCAATAGATAACTGAAAAGTCACTTTTCAAACTTTGCGATTTGTTCGATCTTTATCCCTATTGAAAATTTACTTTTTCCTTTTTCTAACAGGTTAAGTTTCAAGATATTCAGTTACAGTGAATGGAAAAAAGTAATCATTCATTTCACATCAAAATACTTTTTCCTTTTCCTAACAGGTTATTTATTTACAATGAATGGGGGGAAAAAGTAATCATTCATTTCACATCAAAACACTGCATCTTTCATATTAAGAATAATTTTTGCAACATTTTGTTGAACATACAGTATTATTAGTCCAGAGTGATTCCCTGTTAAATCAAAATCTTATAAATACCTCACCTTCTCTTAGGTGTGATTTCAATAATGAAAGATAAAGATAGGACAACAATCAATAGATAACTGAAAAGTCACTTTTCAAACTTTGCGATTTGTTCGATCTTTATCCCTATTGAAAATTTACTTTTTCCTTTTTCTAACAGGTTAAGTTTCAAGATATTCATTTACAGTGAATGGAAAAAAGTAATCATTCATTTCACATCAAAATACTTTTTCCTTTTCCTAACAGGTTATTTATTTACAATGAATGGGGGGGGGGGAAGTAATCATTCATTTCACATCAAAACATTGCATCTTTCATATTAACAATAATTTTTGCAACATTTTGTTGAACATACAGTATTATTAGTCCAGAGTGATTCCTGTTAAATCAAAATCTATAAAAATACCTCAACCTTATCTTAGGTGTGATTTCAATAATGAAAGATAAAGATAGGACAACAATCAATAGATAACTAACTCTGAGGAGTCACTTTTCAATCTTTGCAGTTTGTTCAAGTGTTCAAATTAATTTTCCTTGATTTACTTTTCCTTTTCCTATAACAGGTTGAATTTAAAAATATTTACTTACACTGAATGGAAAAAAAGAGTAATCATTCATTTCACATAAGAACACTGCATCTTTCATATTTGACATTAACTTTTTACCACATTTTTGTTGAACATACAGCATTATTAGTCAAGAGTAAGTGGCAATTATTGCATTAAAAAGCGAAGTAATGTTCAAATATATATCTCAAGATTGGGTGAGAATACAATATAACTTGATCGGCCAAATTTGTTAAGTTACTCGCATTGTTAGAGAGTCACTTTCAACTTATAACTTATAAGCCCCGTTACGCATATGTAAAAATGAACATTCACTTACACAATTATATTCACTTAGTAACCTTCTGAGTATTCAATGTCACATGTAAACGAGTATAACAAGAGGAAAATTTCAGAGATCAAGAGAAATATAATGTACGATTGTCTGCTTGTCAGATTCAAATAAAAATTATTTTTATCTCTATTAAAGAATAAATTCCAAACCATCATACTTTTTTGTTCACTTTTTTTTATCTCAGTCTGCTTGGCGAGTGAAATAAAATTTCCTTGCGTTGCTAACAACTTAGGTGTAATGCGAATTTCATTATTTGAACTCATACGGGACGCCATTGAGCAGACG